>JARQOD010000675.1:0-130932 GCA_033576555.1 Oophaga sylvatica
TTTTAGCTTCATTTTTTTTTTCATTTTAAGGGCAACAGTATAAATTGGACCCTAAAATTTGTTGGTAAATTTTCCTGAGTACACAGAACCCATATGTGGCAAAAACCACTGTTTGGGGCAGGGCGGGGCTCAAAAGGGGAAGGAGGCCATTTGACTTTTTTGAAGGGAAAAATATGCGGAAAATTTTTAGCGGTTGCCAGTGCATTTGGGAGTCCTGTGTGCCAAACTTTGGGCCCCCCCAAAAGTGACCCCATTTTGGAAACTCCCCCCTAAGGAATTTATTATGAAAGGGAGCACTTTGAACCTCCAGGTGCTCACAAATTGATCCGTAAAAAAAGAAAGTACTTTTTTTTCAAAAAAAATTTCTTTTAGCCCATTTTTTTCATTTTCACGGGGCAACGTTAAATTGGATCCAAAATTTTTGGGCAATTCTCCTGAGTACAAGATACCCATATGTGGTCATAAACCACTGTAGGGGGCCAGGGCGGGGCCAAAAGGGGAAGAGGCCTTTTGACTTTTTTTTTTGAATGGAAAAATTGGAATATTAGCGGTTGTCATGTCCCATTTGGGATCCCTGTGTGCCTAAACTTTGGGGAGCCCCCCACAAGTGAACCCATTTTGGAAACTAACCCCCTAAGGAATTATCTAATGCATAGGAAAATTTTTAAACCCCCCAGGTGCTTCACAGAAGTTTATAACGCAGACCCGTAAAAATAAAAAATCATTTTTTTTCTCAAAAATTTTTTTTTTAAGCCCACTTTTTTTTTATTTTCCAATGGTTACAGGAGAAATTGGCCCCCAAAAAGTTGTTGTCCAGTTTGTCCTGATACGCTAGACCCCATATGTGGGGGGAAAACCACGTTTGGGCACACGCGGGGGCCGGAAGGTGTGGAGACCTTTTAAATTTCCCCACTTGTGGGAAGGTCTGCGGGGACTTGTTCGTTTGCAGAGCCCCTGAATCCAAAAAGTAAAACTCCCCCCAGTGACCCCATTTAAGAAACTAGACCCCGCAAAGAACTTTTGAGTGTGGTGAGCCTTTGAACCCCCAAAGGGGGACACGAAGTTTATAACGCCCGGGGATGAAAAAATAAAAAAATCATATTTTTTCCCCAATCAGGGTCTTTTTGTCCCCAATTTTTTTATTTTCCCAAACGTAACAGAGAAATTAGACCCCAAAAGTTGGGTTTTCCAATTTGTCCTGAGAGTGATATCCCATATGTGGGGAAAACTACGTATGGGACACGTGGGCCGGGTGGAAGTAGTGACGTTTTTTAAATGCCCATTTGAGGGAAAGGTCTTCGGGCGCATGTTCGTTTGCAGAGTCCCTGATGTGCCTAAAAATAGAAACTCCCACAATGACCCCCATTTTGGAAACAGACCCCCCAAAAACTCTATAATGTGTGATAAAACACTTTGAATTTCCAAATCCTTTTTTTTTGGGGGGAAAAGGGGGGTTTTTTTTAAGGGGGGGTTTTTTTTAAAATTTTACCCCCCAAAAACCCAAAAAAAAAAGGGGGCCCCAAAAATTTTTTTTGAAAAAATTTTCCCCCTGTTTTTTGGGGGGGAAAAGGGGACTTTTAAAAAAAAATTTTTTTCCCAAAATTTTTGGGGGGCCCCTTTTTTTTTCCAAAAAGGGGAAAGGGAAAAAAAAAAAATTTTTTTTTTTCCCAAACCAAAAAAAGGGGGGAAACCCTTTTCCCAACCCCCCAAAAAATTTGGGAAACCCCAAATTTTTTTAAACCCCCGGGTTTTTTTCCGGCCCCGAAAAAAAACCCCTTGGGGGGCCCTTTTTAAAAAACCCCCCCTTTTTTTTTGGGGGGTTTTTTTTCCCCAAGGGGGAAAAAAACCCGGGCCTTTAAAAAAAACCAAATTTTTCCCCCCAAAATTTTTTGGCCCCTTTTTTTTTAAAACCCCCAAAAAACCCCCCCCCCTTTTTTTTAAAAAAAAAAAAATTTTGGGGGGGAAAAAAAAAAAATTTTTTTAAATTTTTTTTTAAACCCAAAAAATTTTTTCATTTAAAATTTTCCCCCTTTTTTTCCAAAAAAACCCCAAAAAAGGGGGCCCTTTTGGGAAAATTTCCCAAAAAAGGGGGGTTTAAAAGCCCCCAAAATTTTTTAAAAAACCAAATTTTTAAAAAAAAAACCCTTTTTTCCCCAAAAAAAAACCCCCCAAAAACCCCCCCCCGGGAAAAAACCCCTTTTTTAAAGGGGGGGGTTTTTTTTTTTAAAAAATTTTCCCCCCCGGGGCTTGGGAAAAAAAAATTTTTTTTTGGAACCAACTTTTAGGAAATTTTTGGGGGGAAACCGGGGGGGCCCCTTTTTTTAATTTTCCCCCCCCCCAAAAAAAAACCCCCCCCCCCCCCAAAATTTTTTCCCCCCCCAAAAAAAACCCCCCCCCCCCAAAAATTTTCCCCCCCCCTTTTTTTTCCCCCCCCCCGGGGTAAAAAAACCCCCCCCCCCGGGAAAAATTTTTTTCCAACCCCCCACCCTTTTTGGGGGGCCCCCGGGGGGGGGGTTGGGTTTTTTAAAACCCCCCCCAAAAAGGGGGGGGTTTTTTTTTTGGGCCCAAAAACCCCAAAAGGGAAAAAAAAGGGGCAAAAAAACCCCAAATTTCCCCCCCAAAACCCCCCCCCCAAAAAGGGGTTTTAAAAAAATTTTTTCCCAGCTGCAGGTTGAAAAACCCTTCCAATCATGGACGGGTAGGGCCGTCCACCCACGAATCTGGGTTCCATCTAAGGGCCTGATTTCTACTCCTGGGTGTTGGCCTCTGACCCGGGATCGGCTCGTTTAAAAGGACATTGCTGAGCCAAAATGACCTTTTTGATTGCAGCGGTAGCAGATGATCTCCCGGCGAGGAGGTGTTGCTCAGGAGTCGCTCCTGGGGTGGCGTGGTCCTCCCCCGGGTGAGGCGACGTCCCCATTTCCTCCGGGTTCATCCAAGGGACAATCCGCTGGACAGTCGCTAGTAGGGATCTTTCCTCCTTCCTCTTTCCGCATTTGCAGGGCCTCCATTACAGTGGCCAAGTTTTTAGTCAGCTGGCGCACTTCTGAACGCAGACATTCCAACTCACTAGGGGGCGCCACCTGCGTTTTAGCTTCTGCCACCTGCGGGGAAAAGGTGGGAAACTGCCGGCTTAAGAGTGGCTTCACCCGGGTGAAAACTGATTTGGCCACCTCAGGCTTTTCCATGGGTCGCAGTCCTTTTATTCCCATGTCCTTTAGGGCATCAAAGGTGGCATCTGGATGATCCAAGGACCCCCAAAGTTTACAGCCCTGCTTTCCTCTGGAGACCTCAGTCCCCGCAAAATTCCCCTTTCCCAACTTTTTGGCTCTCATCAAGGGGAACTTGTGGGGTTTACCTTTTTTAAAGATTTCGCGGGGCCCCCCCTGTAGTGGGCAGGCGTACCCCCCTAAAAACTGTCCCCCCTTTCTGGAAGCACGATAAAATCCACCCGGGAAAGACCCGTTTCTGTGCTCCTAAAAGGGCCTGTAGCTTAAGAGAATCGCGGTACCGTTTTCCTTGTCTGCGGGGGGCCCAAGCCCCTCTACTTCTCTCTCAGCACACCAGCTAACTGTCCCTTTACCACGGGGCACTTTTTGCTTCCAGTCATTGAGTACAGCCCGGGAATCTACATATTTCCCTTTTTAAACCCTGGCAGGGTGGGGGCTCGCCGCTGAAATTGAAGGGGGCCCCCTTCGCTCCGGCAGAAAAGGGAGCGTTAGGGGCATGAGGGGGACCCCCGGGACCGGGTGGGGGCCCCGCACCTCCATCCTGCATTTGCAAACGCCAAGGGGTGGGTTATTGGGGCCACCGGGGGGGGCCCGCTCCGTTTTCGGTTGCTGCGACATTTTGATCCCCCCCTTGGTTAATCTGACCCCTCCCTTTTTCGCAGGCTGCAGCGCGCGGCCCACAGCGGGGGAGCCCAGGACCTTCGGGCAGGCACGCGGTCACTTCCTGTTTCACGGGACCTGCCCCCGCGTCAGAGCTGGGGGCGGAGCCAGGCAACGCGCGCTCTTTCAGGTACGCCCCCCTTCTTCACCAGCCCTGGGGGCCGCGAATTTTGTGGAAAAGGGAATGGGGGTTTTTATGGCGCCAACACAGCAAACAGTTTTTTTTCCCCAAACATTTTCAATATAGGCACACAGGACTCACAATTGCAAGTTTCACGATCCTGTTCGTGACGCCAAAAATTTAAAAGACTCGCACCACAATTGTGGTTACCAGGGGTATGGGGTACTCGGAAACCGAGCCCCTGGAAATCTAGGGGAAATTTTCACTGGTTTGCGGTGGCTGGGGCCGTGGCCCCCGGGGGTCGGGGAAAAAAGGGGGAAAATTTTTCAGGGATTGTTAGGATAGGGAAAAATTTTTGGAACCCCCCCTGTGGTATCTGGTTAATTGAACCAGCGCTGCTATAAGGACTTTTCCCCCCGGGGGGGTTTTGGGGCAGCTTGGTAGGAAGTCTCCCACAGGTGAGAAAGTGTCCCCCGGGAAATCTATGGTGGGAGATCAGGGGGTAGAAAAGGATTTTAGTCACACACAAAGCAGCTTCCCTTTCCCATACCTTTTCTGGCAATGGTTTTAAGCAGAATTCCCCGGGGGGCTGGTCCCGGGGGGGAAGTGCACATTCGGGAACCGCTGAGCAGGTTAGAGGCCTCCCTTTCTTCCATATACTTTGGGGAGTCCAACCGCCTGAACGAAGTTAATTTTGAATCCCCAGCTTTCTCTATAGCTGTTTTTTGGGCCCGGCCCCAAAGTTTTTGGGGGGACCTTCTAATGGTGAGAACAGAGTCCTTCTATCTTGGCCTAGCTAAAACCTTTTCTCCCTGACCCGTTTCGTATTGACGAAAATTTTTCTGCACTCTGCGACCTGTAGCCCGATGCCTCCCGGGTTTTTATCACTAACGTGAAGTACAAACCAAAGCTTCGGACCCGGTGTCCCCGGGAATTTATGCAGGGAATCCAATACCTTAAGCACTTTTCTATCTTCCTTTCCCCTATGGGCCCCTTTGCTCTGCTCTCGCCCCTTTGCACAAGCACTTTTTTCTTTGATGGTAATTCACTTTTTCCCCCAAAGCTCGCTTAATAGCTTCCCTTTTCTTTTTTAAATCCAACTGGACTGGGACCCCCCGAAAATGCACTGTTCCCCAAGACAGGGAAAAAGACTTTACAAATTTTCCCTTTCAAAAGGGCCCGTTTCCCCACATCCGTTTTTTCCCCCTTTCGGCGCCCCCGGGAATTTTTTTTTAGCGCCGCAAAAAAAAAAACCGTAAGCGCCGCCTGCGGTTTTTTTTCCCCTTTACTTTTATTAGCGCCGCATGGCGCCGCATTTCACTGCGGCAGCCGTTGGTGCCTGATGCGGTGTCTTGGGCACCGTCCCGGGGGGTCTGGAAAAAAAAATTGCCCTTTAACTTTTTTTTTTCCCGCGGCGAAAAAGGGCCCCATGCGCCGGGTGCGGGCTTCGGGTTTTTTTTTTACAATAAAAAACTAGGGGCCCGCAAGCCCCAAACCGGCGCCCGGGGGGGAAAACCGGTACCCCCAAAAAGGGGTTTTTTTAAAATTTATATTTCCACCCAAAAAACAGATACAAGGGGGAAAAACCCCCCAGAAAAAAAAAAAAAAAGCCCTTTTTGTTTCTTCCACAGCAGAGAACGTCAAACAGCTGCTGCAGCTGCAAGCAATGGCGGTGTTGGCAGAGGAGGCATCGGCTGAAGCGGCGGCGCCAGCACCACGGGCATCGCCATCTCCTCCCTCACAGCCAGAGGCAGAGCCAGAGCCGCCACAGCAGGACACATCTTCTTCTGGGAGCCCTCCTACCCATCGTCAGGAATTGGCGGTAAAAATATCTATTTTTTATTTTTCTATCCACAATCCATCTGTGGGCTATATGTCTTGATTGTGTTATTTTAATAACAGGAATCTGAAGATGACAAGGAGCTCCCAGAGGAAGAAGGACGGGGTGGAGAGATACCCGGAGTGGGCTCACAATTCGTAAGTATCCTGCATCAATCGCAGAAACACAACATCACAGTACACACAACACATAGAAAAACATTTAGTACATACTTCACATAGCGGACAACACCTGTCAATATCCTAATTTTTCTTTTCATTTTTAGTCTCTCGCATCTGGGAGCCAGAGGGTTTCTCCCAGCGCCTCCCAGAGTCGTCGTGAGACTGTCGGCGGTTCTCAACGTGTAAGTGTTTTTTTTTTTTGCCATGTTATATAATTTATGCTTTTTAAAAAACGTGTTATCTACAAATGTTTTGTGCATTAATTTTCCCATTGTAACATCTGATAATTTTTTTTTTTTTCATTGTTCATTTCACAGGCTTCACAGCGTGCTCCCGACTCGGACACGGAGGAGGGATTGGACGTCGAGTTGATGATCGACCTGGTCCGAGAAAGGGAGCCGCTGTGGAACATGGCGGACCGCCAGCATGCGGATCAAATTGTGACACGACGGCTCTGGACGGAAGTGGCAGCAGCAATGATGCAGCGCTGGGAGGACCTCAATCCTAGGTCCCAGAATAAATACCGTAAGTATAGTTCATGTTGCTGACTGTAAAGGTGTTTTTAAAAAAATTCTGTCCTTGTGTAACCAACGCTTCATGTTTTCATGATTTCCTTTTGTGAAACACTATGGAAACAATGAAAACATGAACTCTGGGGGACACGAGGACTAAAGTGTGGTTGTTGTATAGTAACCAATGTGTGCTTTCTCGTTTCAGGGGAGAGAATTATGAAGCGGTGGCGGTCTGTGAGGGATCGCTTTAAGAAGGAATTCAAAAGGAGATGCGGGCCCCGAGTGGATCTTCAGGACGCCAGAGCAATACAAATATGCACGAGCCCGGCGTTCCTGCGTGAAACAATGGTCACCAGAAGGTAAATATTAACATCAAATGTTAACTTTTTTTTTGTTTTCACCCAGGGCCATTCCACATCTGTATATTAATTTTATGTTTTTTTTCTTCCACAGCACGGTGACAGCACTCGGGCGCCCGCAGAGTTGGGCCTTCTAGAGCGATCCCTCAGGAGACCACACCGAGGGACACTTTGACCAACCCTCCACATCTGCCCCTTCCCAGCCTTCCCACACACTTGATCCCGCAGTCCCCTCCACCAGCGCTGGAGCAGCGTGGCCGCTGCAATGCATGAATCTGCTGGTCAGGATATAGCCTTCCCTTTACCCCACCCTTCTGACCCTGCCACCTCAAGTACATCTGCACCTTCACACACATTAGATCCCGCAGTCCCCTCCACCAGCGCTGGAGCATCGTGGCCGGCTGCATTACATGAATCTGCTGGTGAGGATATAGCCTTCCCTTTACCCCACCCTTCTGACCCTGCCACCTCTAGTACATCTGTACCTTCCACACATTAGATCCCGCAGTCCCCTCCACCAGCCTGGAGCACGTGGCCGGCTGCATTACATGAATCTGCTGGTCAGGATATAGCCTTCCCTTTACCCCACCCTTCTGACCCTGCCACCTCTAGTACAGCTGCACCTTCACACACATTAGATCCCGCAGTCCCCTCCACCAGCGCTGGAGCATCGTGGCCGGCTGCATTACATGAATCTGCTGGTGAGGATATAGCCTTCCCTTTACCCCACCCTTCTGACCCTGCCACCTCTAGTACATCTGCACCTTCACACACATTAGATCCCGCAGTCCCCTCCACCAGCGCTGGAGCATCGTGGCCGGCTGCATTACATGAATCTGCTGGTGAGGATATAGCCTTCCCTTTACCCCACCCTTCTGACCCTGCCACCTCTAGTACATCTGCACCTTCCACACACATTAGATCCCGCAGTCCCCTCCACCAGCGCTGGAGCATCGTGGCCGGCTGCATTACATGAATCTGCTGGTGAGGATATAGCCTTCCTTTACCCCACCCTTCTGACCCTGCCACCTCTAGTACAGCTGCACCTTCCCACACATTAGATCCCGCAGTCCCCTCCACCAGCGCTGGAGCACGTGGCCGGCTGCATTACATGAATCTGCTGGTGAGGATATAGCCTTCCCTTTACCCCACCCTTCTGACCCTGCCACCTCTAGTACACTGCACCTTCACACACATTAGATCCCGCAGTCCCCTCCACCAGCGCTGGAGCATCGTGGCCGGCTGCATTACATGAATCTGCTGGTGAGGATATAGCCTTCCCTTTACCCCACCCTTCTGACCCTGCCACCTCTAGTACACTGCACCTTCACACACATTAGATCCCGCAGTCCCCTCCACCAGCGCTGGAGCATCGTGGCCGGCTGCATTACATGAATCTGCTGGTCAGGATATAGCCTTCCCTTTACCCCACCCTTCTGACCCTGCCACCTCTAGTACAGCTGCACCTTCACACACATTAGATCCCGCAGTCCCCTCCACCAGCGCTGGAGCATCGTGGCCGGCTGCATTACATGAATCTGCTGGTGAGGATATACCTTCCCTTTACCCCACCCTTCTGACCCTGCCACCTCTAGTACATCTGCACCTTCACACACATTAGATCCCGCAGTCCCCTCCACCAGCGCTGGAGCATCGTGGCCGGCTGCATTACATGAATCTGCTGGTCAGGATATAGCCTTCCCTTTACCCCACCCTTCTGACCCTGCCACCTCTAGTACAGCTGCACCTTCCCACACATTAGATCCCGCAGTCCCCTCCACCAGCGCTGGAGCATCGTGGCCGGCTGCATTACATGAATCTGCTGGTCAGGATATAGCCTTCCCTTTACCCCACCCTTCTGACCCTGCCACCTCTAGTACAGCTGCACCTTCCACACAGTTGATCCCGCGTCCCCTCAACCAGCGCTGGAGCATCGTGGCCGGCTGCATTACATGAATCTGCTGGTCAGGATATAGCCTTCCCTTTACCCCACCCTTCTGACCCTGCCACCTCTAGTACAGCTGCACCTTCACACACATTAGATCCCGCAGTCCCCTCCACCAGCGCTGGAGCATCGTGGCCGGCTGCATTACATGAATCTGCTGGTCAGGATATAGCCTTCCCTTTACCCCACCCTTCTGACCCTGCCACCTCTAGTACAGCTGCACCTTCCACACATTAGATCCCGCAGTCCCCTCCACCAGCGCTGGAGCAGCGTGGCCGCTGCATTACATGAATCTGCTGGTGAGGATATAGCCTTCCCTTTACCCCACCCTTCTGACCCTGCCACCTCTAGTACAGCTGCACCTTCCACACAATTAGATCGCCCAGTCCCTTCACCACGCTGGAGCATCGTGGCGGCTGCATTACATGAATCTGCTGGTCAGGATATAGCCTTCCCTTTACCCCACCCTTCTGACCCTGCCACTCTAGTACAGCTGCACCTTCACACACATTAGATCTCCGCAGTCCCTCCACCAGCGCTGAGCATCGTGGCCGGCTGCATTACATGAATCTGCTGGTGAGGATATAGCCTTCCCTTTACCCCACCCTTCTGACCCTGCCACCTCTAGTACAGCTGCGGGTACTGGGCGGCAGCGTCAGAGGGTCAGGAAAAGAACTATGCGCCCGAGTTCTTACACATGAACGCATCTTTCCAGAACTGCCTTAAGTTGCTATCTGAACAAGTTTCCGCAGGCGTTCGTCAGATAACCACACTAGTTGGTGAGGTCAAGACACTTCTGGAAACTGTGCGTTCTGAGATAAGAGCACCACCGAACTACAGCTTTTTTAGGTCGGTTGCGGAGCGCATAGATCCGCTATCTTATGACCAGCAGATGTATGTGATGCACACGTGCCACGCTGCTTAGTGCAGGTTGTCTCCCATCCTCAATCCACCCCAGTCATTCCACCACCTCCCCCCCTACAGCCGCCGTCCATCTTCCCCCACCTCCACCTGCCATACCTCCTCCCCTCCTATTCAATACCAACCACAATCCCCAGGTCCATCAACACCTACCCAGTACCAAGCACCTCCCCAGGTCCAACCTCCCAGTCCAACCACCTACCCAGTACCAACCACCTCCCCAGTCCACACCTACCCTACCAACCACTCCCAGGTCACCTACCAACCACACTCCCAGTAACTACAACCACACTCCCCAGGTCAACCACCTACCCAGTACCAAAACACACCTACCCACTACCAGCCACCTACCCTCTACCACACTTCTACTACCAATCTACTTCCCCCTTCCAAATACCTACTATGTCACCTGTTACTCTGCACAACCCTCCACTCCACCACCACCCACCTGTTCTGCATTGTCTTCCCATTCTTTTGGTCTTTCCACCCCTTCACCTCTTCCTGTTCCTTCCCCACCACCATCCCGTTCGTCCCTCCACACTCCCACGGTCGAAGTGTCCCGCAGCCCCTCCAGCAGTATTTCACCCCACACTACACAGACCTTTAAATCTGTTTTTGTTTTTCATTTGTTTAATGAAATAAAAAAAAAAAGTTAATAAAAAAATAAAGTGTAAGAAAAAAAATTTAGTTACATTTTAAAATTTTTTATTTATATGTGAAACATTTGGCCTAAAGGCCTAATTTAATAAAAATTATATTAAAAAATATATTTTTAAATAAATGTTCATTGGTTTAACATTGTTGTCTGTCTTTAATTTATACGATGTTAAGTTTTAAAATTGTTTTACAGGTACAATAACTTTGGCTAAAAGGTTGTAAATGCAACCTTTTTGGCAAAGTTATGTCCCGGGTTGTGTAGTATGCAAAGTGTATTCTCTTTTTAATAAAAATGTGTACTTTTTTAGATTATCCCCTACCCCAGTTTTCCCCTACTCCAGGCCCACCAAAAACATATCATGTTTTCAGTATTTCCTTTGTATTGCACAGGTGAGGCAATTATCACCTGAGCAATACAAAGGAAAGACAGAAAACTTGAATGTTGGTGGACCTTGAGGACTGAGTAGGGGAAACATAAATGTACACTTTTTGTGGACAAATGGTGAAATACCTTTTGTAATACAATTTCACTTTGTCCTAAAAAGGGTACTATTTAGGCCATTGTGGTCACCAAAACCATCATAAAGGCACACCAACATGTATTTGTTTCCAGTATTTCCTTTGTATTGCACAGTGAGCAATTCACCTGAGCATACAAAGTAAAGACTGAAAACTTGACCTGTTGGTGGCCTTGAGGACTGCAGTTGGGGAAACATGGCCTACAATGTACACTTTTTTGGACAAAAGGTGACAGCCATGGACACAACAATGGCAAGAAGGTTATAGTAGAAAACACACAAGAAGGTAGACAAGTAAACTATTAAAGGTTTATTGTGGGTAAAGAAAATTATTAAAATAAACAATACATTTATCACACTCTGTCATCCTACCAGTCAACGCTACCTTCCGGTGACACAAAGTATTGAGCAAACTTGTCCCTCATTCTGGAAACCGCACTGTACTGCGACTGGTAATGTTGATGTAGTCGTGCAAAGTTGTTTCTTGATTGTGGTCCTCCAGAGAAATTGGTTCCTTGGTTAGGACAAAATTATGGAGGACCACGCACGCTTTCACTACATCATCAACAGTCTCGGTCTTCAAGTTTATTGCAGTCAAAAGGACACGCCATTTTGCTGTCATAATGCCAAAGGCACACTCCACCATCCGTCTGGCTCTTGTGAGGCGGTAGTTAAATACCCGCTTTGTATGTGTCAATTCTCTGCTGGCATACGGCTTCAATAGGTGTTGGGACAGCTGGAATGCCTCATCACCTACACAAACGAATGGCATTGGTGGGCCTGAGGTTTGAGGCAGTGGCCTAGGGGGGGGAAACTGAAAACTGTTTCCATACAATTTACGTCCCATAGCAGATATTTTAAAGACTTGGGAGTCATTAGACCGTCCATAAGACCCAATGTCCACCGCGATAAACTTGTAGTGCGCATCTGCAATAGCCATCAGGACGACAGAGAAATATTTCTTATAGTTAAAGAATTCAGATCCGGTTCCTTTTGGCTTTTGAATGCGGATGTGCTTTCCATCAACGGCCCCCAGGCAATTGGGGAACTGGCAGATGAGTAGAAACTGGTCCGCTATTTCAAGCCACCGCTCTGTTGTTGGCTCTGGAATAAATTCTCCAACCAAACTATCCCACAGAGCACGACAAGTGTACTTTATTATCCCGGATAGTGTGGAGATTCCCACCGATACTGAAAATGGAGCAATGACAGAGTTTCGCCAGTTGCCAGAAATCTGAAAACAAATTAGAAAATACAAATTATTTCAGAAACGCAGCATTACATACCAGAACTCAGCTACGACTATTGGAGATACCAAAAATAATAATATCTAGGAGAAAGACTGTTTTATAACTAGATTTGGGGCTACTCATGTGGTTTCCTAGTTGGCCTGTGATGTTCAATAAATGATAAAATTACAAGTGCGCTCAAGCAAACAGATCCAATACATATAGCTTACCTTATAGTCACCATGAGACACTCCGCCGGAGATATCGAGAACCGACAGTAGGTGTCCGATTTTTTAATTTTGTCTCCAAACGCTCCAGCAAATCATCAAAGTTTTCTATTTCATCCGCAGATAGGCAAAAAACTTCTCTGGATTTTGTCGCAGCTCCATGTTCAGTGTGGAATAGACACCACGAGTTAATCTCTGTGACGTGATGGGGTGGATCCACATACGGCGGCGACTTCGCAGGCGCTGACGCCGCTGCTCCTCAAACTTTCGCTCCTTCTCCAGAACGATGAACCTCAATCGATTAATTCTCAGCAGTAAAATCAACAAGATTCCTGAAGATATTGCCGATAATGACATCCATGTTCGCCAATCACTTGCTACTTGCTCTTCTCTCCAAACTGCACTTTCTCCTCTACAACCTGTCAAAGAAGGGATGTAGGAGCAGTGTATATATAGGATTACAGTAGCCAATCATTTTGGAACCCCAAAAAGGGCCCCAAAATGGGCGTGCTTAAAAGCCGGATCCGGCGCATTACGGCGTCAACGGATGCCAACCGGATACACCGGATGAGACGTATGCGGTTTTTTGCCGCATTCGTGAACCGGATGCGGCGGAAAACCGGATGCGGCACATCCGTTGTTCAGAGAAAATACCGCATGCGGCGCTGCGGCTAAATGCCGGGGGCGCCGTTTAGGCGCCCGCCGGATGTGTGAAACAGGCCTAAGTGTCACTTCCTCTTGTACCCCTGATGCGTGTGTCTAAAAGTGTGAGTGAAGTGCATAGATATCAAGCTTTTGCAGTTACCTTCCTGTGCACTCTCCTGGATTTTTATGTGTGCCTGCGTAGCTGGGCCACACACTCAGATAACACACTGGCAGCAGGGCAAGCCAGCACCTCCAATGCATACTGGCTAAGCTCTGGCCATGTATCCAACTTAGAGACCCAAAAATTTGAAAGGGGAAGAGGCATCTGGGAGTACACTTAGAGGGAAAGCCAAGTAGTCTGTCACCATCTTACGGAAACGTTTCTTCCTGGTGACTGGAGCCGTCTCGGATGGTGTAGACCTTGCTGGCGCTGTCACAAAACTTTGCCACATTTGTAACATACAGTTCTTGCCCTGTGCAGAGGCGCTGCTTCTGCTCCCTCTTGTTGTAGAGGTGTCTACACTGCCTCGACGCACAGAGCTGCTTTGTAAAGCAGTAGCAGCAGCAGCAGCTCTCTCGGCTGGAATGTAAACAGTATGGATTGCACCAGTGTGTCTTGGTACTCCTGCATTTTACGGTCCCGGTTCACCGTGTGATGAGGGTTTGTAAGTTGTCCCGGTAGCGAGGGTCTAGGAGGGTGTACACCCAATAATCTGACGTGGTGAGAATGTGGGCGATGCGGCAGTCGTTTCTCAGGCACTGAAGCATGAAATCAACCATGTGCTGCAGACTCCCAACTGGCCAACAAAGGCTGTCCTCTGGAAGAGGCGTCATCTCTGCCTCCTCTGCATCACCCCACCCTCGCTCTACATACTGACTAGAGCGTTGTGTACCTCCCTCTGTAGGGATTTCTTCCTCCTCCATTGACTCCTCCTCCTCCTCATCCTCCTCACAAAGTGAGCCCTGCCCAGCCCTTTGTGAGGAACCACGTTGCGCTGACTGTCCAGAAGGTGATGGAATTTGTGACTCCTCATCCTCCACCTCTTCCAAAACCTCTTCCTTTAGTGCTTTCAGTGATTTCTGAAGCAGGCAGATAAGGGGCACAGTCATGCTGACTAGTGCATCATCTGCACTCGCCATCCGCGTTGAGACATCAAACGCACGCAAAACGTCGCAGATGTCCTTCATAGAGGCCCACTCAGTAGTGGTGAAGTGTGAACGGCGCAAATTGCGAGTTGATTGCGCCTGTTGCAGTTGATACTCCATTACTGCTGGCTGCTGCTCACACAACCGCTCCAACATATGTAACGTGGAATTCCACCTGGTGGGTACGTCACATATGATGCGATGTTCAGGAAGGCGAAATCTGACTTGCAGAGCTGCAATGCGCGATCTGGCCATGCTGGAACGTCGCAAGTGAGCGCACTCTAGGCGGACCTTGTGCAGCAGTGCATCAAGATCCGGATAGTCCCTCAAAAAACTCTGCACGACCAAGTTGAGCACATGTGCCAGACATGGTATGTGAGTGAGGTTGCCAAGGCCCAGAGCTGCCACCAGATTTCGGCCATTGTCACACACTACCAAGCCTGGCTGGAGATTAGCTGACTTTAACCACACGTCGCTCTCCTGCTTGATGGCATCCCAGAGCTCCTGCGCTGTGTGGCTTCGATTCCCCATGGAAATTAATTTCAGGACGGCCTGTTGATGTTTGGCCACGGCTGTGCTCATATCGGTCGCAACAGGTAAGCGTTCACGGGTCCATGTGGAGGTATACCGTGACGGCTCGTGCAGCGATGATTCTGAGGAACTGGAGTAGGAGGAGGAATCAATGTGTACAGACTGGATTCCTGCAATCCTTGGAGTTGGCAGAACACGTACAGCGCCACTGGCAAGATCTGTACCCGGCTCCACAACATTGACCCAATGGGCAGTGAGGGAAAGGTATCGTCCCTGGCCATGGGTACTGGTCCACGCATCGGTGGTCAGGTGGACCCTGCTACTGGCGGCGTTTAGTAGCGCATGTTTAATGTTTCCCTCGACATGTTTTTGCAGAGCAGGGACAGCTTGCCTGCTGAAATAAAATCGGCTTGGCACATTATATTGTGGGACTGCCAATGCCATAAAGTTCCTGAAACTGTCAGTCTCCACTAGCCTGAATGACAGCATTTCAAGGGACAGGAGTTTTGCAATGCCAGCATTCAGAGCCTGTGCTCGTGGATGGTTTGCCGAGTATGGCCGTCTTTTATCCCATGCCTGTGGTACCGATGGCTGTTTTTTGTTCTGGGAGTGTGACGATGACTGTGAACTTGCTGCTGTGGGTGGAATAACAGTTTGTCTATGGACAACAGTGACCGAGGTTCTTCCATGGAGATCCTGTGAGGAAGCCGAACCAGGTGTGTGTGAGCTGGAGGTAGAGGCTCGAACACGACATGAAGATGTAGGTGCTGCTGTAGGTTGGCCTACATCTACAGTGTGTCTTTGTAACTCAGCTACGTGCTTTGTCCGTACATGTTTCCACATATTTGTGGTATTCAGGTTACTGATATTTTTACCTCTTTTAACTTTTTGCTTACACAGCTTGCATTGAACATAGCAAATATCATCTACAAGTCTGTCAAAAAAGGACCATGCAGTGCAAGTCATGGGAGCGCCAATTTTGACATTTCTAACACAACTGCTCCCAACAGGTGCCAAAATGGAGGCTACATGCAAGCGAGTCTGCAGCCTACCTCTCCCTCCTCTTTGTACCGTTGGGACAATCTCTTCCTCAGAGCTGCTCCCACCACCTTCCTGTTGCTCACCATGTTGGGTCTCGGACTTCATCATCTCCACTACCCTCTTCCAACACCTGCTGCTGTTGGATGGTCTGGGCAGCACCATGCTCCACAAAACCTGGCACCTGAGTCTCATCATCATCATAAGATGCGTTCTGCGGTGTGCTGTCCATCGGCACTGGCTCACCCGCCTCTTCAGATTGAGAGAGACACAGCTGTTGCGCATCACTGCATACTCCCTCTTCTTCAAATTGCAGAATGCTGCTTGCCTGTGCCCGTGTTTGCGAGCCAACAGATTCTGAGAACAGAAGCAGAGACTCAGCTGGCTCCTGTACAGAACTCTCTGACTGCCTTGGCAATTTGACAGGCGGTGAACAGACAGATGGTTGCTCAACAGTGTTGTGTTCCTGAGAGGAGGTGGAAGGAATTGAAGTCGATGCATTGGCTGCCATCCAACCAACAACGGCTTCAATTTGTTCTTCCCGCAGCAGGGGGGCACCCCGAGCTCCTACCAAAGTGCGCATAAAGGAACGCTCATGGGTAAAACTGGTGGATGCTGTGTCACTGAGGGCGGCAGCAGCCACAGAATCCCCACGTCCTCTCCCTGCTGAAACTCCACGGCCACGACCACGTGCCTTACTCACTGACTTCTTCATCTTGGTAGATTGATAAAGAAAGTCAGAAAAGTTATAAGGCCTAAGTGTGGTTATTACGCAGAGACTGAAGTGAACACTGAAACACAACTGTTCACAATCTGTGAAAGGCTACTCCTTTGTCTACTTCTATAGTGTTTGCAACCAATGTATTGGATACGGATGGAAGCGCGTCACACTAATAGATTATATTTTAAATGGAATGGAGCAGAACCAATTGGAGATAAATGAAAAGGATGAGGCACTGAGACACGCTCAGCAGAGTACAAGCAGCAGTGCTTGAACAAGTAACTGGAGCGTGATGTGCACTCAAAAAATAAAAAAAACACTGAAGTGAACACTGAAACACAACTGTTCACAATCTGTGAAAGGCTACTCCTTTGTCTACTTCTATAGTGTTTGCAACCAATGTATTGGATACGGATGGAAGCGCGTCACACTAATAGATTAAATTTAAATGGAATGGAGCAGAAACCAATTGAGATAAAAAAAGGATGAGGCACTGAGACACGCTCAGCAGAGTACAAGCGGGCAGTGCTTGAACAAGTAACTGGAGCTGATGTGCACTCAAAAAATAAAAAACACAGACTGAAGTGAACACTGAAACACAACTGTTCACATTCAGGAAAGGCTACTCCTTTGTCTACTTCTATATGTTTCACACCAATGTATTGGATACGATGGAAGCGCGTCACACTAATAGTTAAATTGCATGGAGCTGCAAGAATTACACTGAAGAAAAAAAAAAGAGTCTGTGAGTGACACGTGCAGATGCCTACAGACAGCGTTGCATGCAGAGCAAACTGCAGCGTCACCTGCACTCACACACACCTTGCAGAGCTGTTAAAACAACACTGCAGGCAAAAGGAAGCTTTACACAGCGGTTGGTGCTAGCCTGCCTACAGCACAGTACACTAAATCGCAATCTCTAACTGTCCCTCAGAGTCAGCACAGCAGCGTTCTGTCCCTTACTGAATTCACAGCACAGTGACGCTAAAATGGCGGCGGCGCCTTTTATAGTGCATTCTGACATCATTTCAGCATCCAATCACAGCCATGCCATTAGTTAACATGACCGCAGCAGTACAGGATGTGCCCACACTTCTTAGGATTCCTCATTGGCTGACTAAAATCACATTGCCTCTCAAAGAATTATGGGAACTTCCGATTCCGGTATACGATATATGGAAAATATCGAAACTAAGTATCGAAAGGCCGATAGAGCTAATATCGGCCGATACCCGATACTTGCGGTATCGTATCGCTCAACACTACTTAGGAGGAGTAAGTGGACGTGTCTCTGCTGAATGAATCCTAGAGAGTGCATCAGCCTTTCCATTGCGCGATCCTGGTCTATAAGAAATTACAAAATTAAATTGGTTTAGGAAAAGATTCCAGCGAGCCTGGCGAGGAGTCAGGCACTTAGCCGACCTGATAAATTCAAGGTTACGATGGTCTGTCAGGACGACTATTTGCTGTGCAGCTCCCTGAAGAAGGTGTCTCCATTCCTTGAAGGCGGCAATAATGGCCAACAATTCTCTATTGCCCACATCGTAGTTCCTCTCAGCCGAAGACAACTGCTGGAAAAGAAGGCACAGGATGCAAGACATTCTTCTCACCTGTTCTCTGAGAGAGTATAGCTCCAACGGCACAGTCTGAAGCATCCACCTCTATTATGAAGGCAAGCTCGGGTTGGGATGTACTAAGATAGGTGCGGTGGTAAATTTATCCTTTAAACAGGAAAATGCTTCCTGAGCTTGCGGGGTCCAGGAGAACCTAGACTGTTTCCGGGTAAGTTGGGTGATAGGTGACACTACCTCAGAGAAATTCCTAATGAAACGTCTATAGAAGTTGGCAAACCCGATGAAGCGCTGCACCTCCTTCACATTTCTAGGAATTGGCCAATCCTTGATGGCTTGGGTCTTGCTTCCATCCATACTAATCCCTTGCGTAGATAGTACATACCCCAGAAATTGAATTTCAGTCCTATGGAATTCACACTTTTCAAGTTTGATGTAGAGATGGTATTGTCTTAGGCGTTCTAAGACCATTCTCACATGTCCATGATGTTCCTCTGTGGAGTTAGAAAAAATTAGAATATCATCCAGATAAATCACCACAAATGTATCTAGGAGATCCCTGAAGATGTCATTCACCAAGTGTTGGAAAGTGGCTGGGGCGGTACTCAGACCAAAAGGCATAACTAGATATTCGAAGTGTCCATAGCGTGACCTGAATGCAGTCTTCCATTCATCCCCAGGTCTAATACGGACCAAGTTATAGGCCCCACGGAGATCCAGTTTAGAGAAAATTTTGGCGTGCCGCACTCTCTCCAACAACTCAGGGATTAAAGGCAATGGATAACGGTTTCTAATAGTAACCTTATTGAGTTCCCTATAGTCTATGCAGGGTCTCAGAGATCCATCTTTCTTCTTCACAAAGAAGATGGGTGCACCTGCGGGAGATGAAGAGGGCGTATGAAGCCTTTGGCTAGATTTTCATCTATGTAGTCCTTCAAAGCTTTTAGCTCGGGCCCCGCTAGGGGGTAGATCTTACCAAAAGGTATCTCGGCTTCAGGCAATAATTCGATTGGACAATCATATGGACGGTGAGGAGGAAGCTGATCAGCGTTCTTCTTGTCACATAAATCCACATAGTCCTGGTATACAGCTGGTAGTTCAGGGACTGACATGGTTCTTTTAGGAACAGAGCAAGCTGAAACTCCTTGACTCATCTGTTTCTCCGGAAAGTGTAATTCCTTGGTCTCCCAGTTAATCGTAGGATTCTGCGCCTGCAGCCATGGTAGCCCTAGAATAATGGGAAAGTGGGGAGAAGAGATAAGCATAAAAGACATTTTCTCCTGATGATCTTTACCCATAAGGACCCTCAAAGGCTCTGTTTCCTGATCCACTGGTCCAGAGGTCAGCAGGGAGCCATCCACAGTCTCCATCTGTACTGGAGTAGCCTTCTTCACTGAACGTATCCCCTGTTTCAGAGCAAAGGAGATATCCATAAAATTTCCACTTGCTCCTGAGTCGATCATAGCAGAGCTAGACACCCAGACTGAGTCCACCCAGAGTTTGATGGAAAGGAAGCAATAAGAATTATTTCTTTTACAACTCAGCTGGGACACCGCTGAGGAAACTTGAAAAATTGCAGCGTTTATACCGTCATTGTCCCCAGAACTAACAGAGTTTAAGTCCGAGAAATCAAGATCTCTTGCAGTAGATCTCTCTGGAGTCTGAGGCTCGGACATGACAGAGCTCCTCACGCAACACTCACAGTGAATGACTGCTGCAGTAGTCTTACGAGAACGGCTGGGGCAGTTTATAATGAAGTGCCCTGACTTACCACAGTAGAAACATAGATTTTCCTTTATACGATGTTCTTTGCGTGCATCACTAACCCGTCTTTGTAAAGAGTCCACCTGCATGGGTTCAGGTTCTGGTTCCCTTGTGATCCTACTCAAAGGGTCCTTAGCTGAGGAGGGAGGTAGGAAAAGGTTAGTGCGATTATTTTCGAACCACCTCTCTTGTCTGCGTTCAGTCAGACGAGCATCAATACGGATACAATAGTTAATAAAGTCACCTAACGCAGTGGGAGGGTCGGCACAAGCAAGTTCATCCTTAATCAGTGGAGACAACCCTTTACGAAAAATAGATTTTTTGTCGGAAGTGTCCCAAGTGGTATCAAGAGCCCATCTCCTGAAATCCAAGGCATATTCGGCTACTGAACGCTTACCTTGGCGCAAAGTTAACATGGCTGCTTCAGCTGTTGCACCTCGATTGGGGTCATCAAACACCTGCCCCATGGCTGAAATAAAAGCATCAAGGTGATTCAAACAATCATCCTCAGTCTCAATCAGAGGGTTTGCCCACATCAAAGCCTTATTGGTAAGCAACATGATTATAGTAAGCACTTTGGATCGTTCAGTGGGAAATTGTGAAGCATGTGCAGAGAAAAATAGATTGCATTGATTAATAAATCCCCTGAATTTCTCACGTTCACCGCCAAAACGAAAAGGAGGTAACTTGGGGATCCCAGAACTCGGGTTATGGCAGGAGCCTGGACTCGTTCCTCTAGAGCCTCAATCCTGGCTCGTAATTCCTGAGTAGTTTGTCCAAACACTTGCAAATTATGATTAGTGAGGTCCTGTAGGCTTGCAAAACGGGTCTTTATAGTCTGTATATCTGCAAGGATTGTATCAGTCACTCCACAAAGCTCCTTTATGCGGGCCTCCATCTTCCAGATCTTTTAAGGCAGAAGTGCTGGAAGGAGAAGAGGAAAGGAAAAAAAAAAAAACAATAGTGTTTACCTGTGGTAACACTCCAGAGTAACATTTAAGGGAATGCGCTCACCTGGAATGGTTGTGAGAAGTCACAACCACTGTCATCACAGAAGGTATTAAACGGACATCTGATATCCACAGTCACAGCAGACACGGCTTTCCCAGACCCAGCAGACACTAAACATTGGCTCCTGAATCTTGTCATGTATAGTGTACAGTTCCTATAGCGTCTTGTGCTTGGGTGCGAGGAAAACACATGAGACATAGGTTGATATGAAATGACTTGTATTACTTCATACAAGCATGCAGAAAAGGTCACACAGTTTGCAGGAACAGAGGCAGGAGAACACAGCAGGCCAAAGTAACTTCAAGCTCTACAATAACTCTCCAAGCAGGTTCAGGATCTCTTCTCTGTACCGTAATTCCTCTGCAAACATGGATTCACCAGACAGCAGGTTTCCAAAGTCCAAAAGTGTTCCAAAGTTCCTCAGTAGGAAATAGCTGGAGTCCAAAATCCTAGGTTTCCAGGAGTCAGGTCACAGGCTGACTGAGGCTTGATTCAGGAGCACTGATTGTTCAGCTGAGGCTGCTTAAGAAGCAAGAGGGAGAGAATCAGGGCGGGAACATGAAAACTGGAAATTCCATATTAACTGAGGGCAAGAGCTGCAGAAAGACAGAAAGCAAAATGGCCGACGGAAAACTGAGTTTCAAGGAACATGTCAAAAGAGACAAAGAACCTTACAGGAGGGGATGTAGAGGTGCTGGAGGTGTGGAGGAGATGTAGAGGTGCTGGGAAGAGTGCAGGGATGTAGAGGTGCTGGGGGGAAAGGAGGCGATGTAGAGGTGCTGGAGGAGTGGTGGAGATGTAGATATGCTGGAAGGAGTGGAGGGGATGAAGAGGTGCTGGACGTGTGGAGGGGATGTAGATGGTATGTACAGGTGCTGGGAGGAGTGGAGGAGATGTAGAGGTGCTGGAGGAGTGGAGGAGATGTAGAGGTGCTGGAGGTGTGGAGGGGATGTAGAGGTGCTGGGAGGAATGGAGGAGATGTAGAGGTGCTGGGAGGAGTGGAGGGGATGTAGAGGTGCTAGAGGAATGGAGGGGATGTAGAGGTGCTGGAGGTGTGGAGGGGATGTAGAGGTGCTGGGAGGAATTGACGAGATGTAGAGGTGCTGGGAGGAGTGGATGGGATGTAGAGGTGCTGGTGGTGTGGAGGGGATGTAAAGGTGCTGGGAGGAGTGGAGGAGATGTAGAGGTGCTGGGAGGAGTGAAGGGATGTAGAGGTGCTGGGAGGAGTGGAGGAGATGTAGAGGTGCTGGGAGGAGTGGAGGGGATGTAGAGGTGCTGGGAGGAGTGAAGGGGATGTAGCGGTGCTGGGAGGAGTGGAGGAGATGTAGAGGTGCTGGGAGGAATGGAGGGGATGTAGAGGTGCTGGAGGTATGGAGGGGATGTAGAGGTGCTGGAGGTGTGGAGGAGATGTAGAGGTGCTGGGAGGAGTGGAGGGGATGTAGAGGTGCTGGAGGTGTGGAGGGGATGTAGAGGTGCTGGGAGAAGTGGAGGAGATGTAGAGGTGCTGGGAGTAGTGAAGGGGATGTAGAGGTGCTGGGAGGAGTGGAGGAGATGTAGAGGTCCTGGGAGGAGTGAAGGGGATGTAGAGGTGCTGGGAGGAGTGGAGGGGATGTAGAGGTTTGGAAGTATGGAGGGGATGTAGAAGTGCTGGGAGGAGTGGAGGAGATGTAGAGGTGCTGGGAGGAATGGAGGGGATGTAGAGGTGCTGGAGGTATGGAGGGGATGTAGAGGTGCTGGAGGTGTGGAGGAGATGTAGAGGTGCTGGGAGGAGTATGAGGGGATGTAGAGGTGCTGGGAGGAGTGGAGGGGATGTAGAGGTGCTGGGAGGAGTGGAGGAGATGTAGAGGTGCTGGGAGGAATGGAGGGGATGTAGAGGTGCTGGAGGTATGCAGGGGATGTAGAGGTGCTGGAGGTGTGGAGGAGATGTAGAGGTGCTGGGAGGAATGGAGGGGATGTAGAGGTGCTGGAGGTGTGGAGGGATGTAGAGGTGCTGGGAGAAGTGGAGGAGATGTAGAGGTGCTGGAAGGAGTGAAGGGGATGTAGAGGTGCTGGGAGGAGTGGAGGAGATGTAGAGGTCCTGGGAGGAGTGGAGGGGATGTAGAGGTGCTGGGAGGAGTGGAGGGGATGTAGAGGTGCTGGAGGTATGGAGGGGATGTAGAAGTGCTGGGAGGAGTGGAGGAGATGTAGAGGTGCTGGGAGGAATGGAGGGGATGTAGAGGTGCTGGAGGTATGGAGGGGATGTAGAGGTGCTGGAGGTGTGGAGGAGATGTAGAGGTGCTGGGAGGAGTATGAGGAGATGTAGAGGTGCTGGGAGGAGTGGAGGGGATGTAGAGGTGCTGGGAGGAGTGAAGGAGATGTAGAGGTGCTGGGAGGAGTGGAGGGGATGTAGAGGTGCTGGAGGTATGGAGGGGATGTAGAGGTGCTGGGAGGAGTGGAGGAGATGTAGAGGTGCTGGGAGGAATGGAGGGGATGTAGAGGTGCTGGAGGTATGGAGGGGATGTAGAGGTGCTGGAGGTGTGGAGGAGATGTAGAGGTGCTGGGAGGAGTGGTGGGGATGTAGAGGTGATGGAGGTGTGGAGGGGATGTAGAGGTGCTGGGAGAAGTGGAGGAGATGTAGAGGTGCTGGGAGGAGTGGAGGGAATGTAGAGTTGCTGGATGTATGGAGGGGATGTAGAGATGCTGGAGGTGTGGAGGGGATGTAGAGGTGCTGGGAGGAGTGGAGGATATGTAGATGTGCTGGGAGGAGTGGAGGAATGTAGAGGTGCTGGGAGGAATGTAGGGGATGTAGGGTGCTGGAGGAGTGGAGGGGATGAGGAGAGACTGAGGAAGATTGGAGTGGATGTAGAGGTGTGGAGGGGATGTAGAGGTGCTGGGAAGAGTGGAAGGGATGAGGAGAGACTGAGGAGGAGTGGAGGGGATGTAGAGGTGCTGTAGGTGTGGAGGTGAGCGATGTAGTGGTGCTGGGAGGAGTGGAGGGGATGTAGAGGTGCTGGAGGTGTGGAGGGGATGTAGAGGTTCTGGAGGTGTGGAGGGGATGTAGAGGTGCTGGGAGGTATGGAGGGGATGTAGAGGTGCTGAAGGTGTGGAGGGGATGTAGAGGTGCTCAGAGGAATGGAGAGGGTGTAGAGGTGCTGGGAGGAATGGAGTGGATGTAGAGGTGCTGGAGGTTTGGAGGGGATGT
Source organism: Oophaga sylvatica (assembly GCA_033576555.1). NCBI lineage: Eukaryota > Metazoa > Chordata > Amphibia > Anura > Dendrobatidae > Oophaga > Oophaga sylvatica. The sequence goes on from JARQOD010000675.1 coordinate 23,989, forward strand.
AGAGGTTCTGGAGGACTGGAGGAGATGTAGGTGTGCTGGGAGGAGTGGAGGGGATGTAGAGGTGCTGGAGGTGTGGAGGGGATGAGGAGAGACTGAGGAGGATTGGAGGGGATGTAGAGGTGCTGGAGGAGTAGAGGGGATGTAGAGGTGCTGGAGGTGTGGAGGGGACATAGAAGTGCTGGAGGAATGGAGGGGATGTAGAGGTGCTGGAGGTGTGGAGGGGGGTGTAGAGGTGCTGGGAGGAGTGGAGGAGATGTAGAGGTGCTGGAGGAGTGGAGGAGATGTAGAGGTGCTGGGAGAAATGGAGGGGATGTAGAAGTGCTGGAGGAGTGGAGGAGATGTAGAGATGCTGGAGGAGTAGAGGGGATGTAGAGGTGCTGGAGGTGTGGAGGGGACATAGAAGTGCTGGAGGAGTGGAGGGGATTAGAGGTGCTGGAGGTGTGGAGGGGGGTGTAGAGGTGCTGGGAGGAGTGGAGGAGATGTAGAGGTGCTGGGAGGAGTGGAGGAGATGTAGAGGTGCTGGGAGGAATGGAGGGGATATAGAGGTGCTGGAGGAGTGGAGGGGATGTAGAGATGCTGGAGGAGTGGAGGGGATGTAGTGGTGCTGGAGGTATGGAGGGGATGAGGAGAGACTGAGGAGGAGGTGCAGACGAGGCGCAGAGAAGGTTTGGAAGCTGCACACAGTGTACAGTTAGGTCCATAAATATTTGGACAGAGACAACATTTATCTAATTTTGGTTCTAGACATTACCACAATGAATTTGAAACAAAACAAATCAGATGCAGTTGAAGTTCAGACTTTCAGCTTTCATTTGAGGGTTCCACATTAAAATTGGATGAAGGGTTTAGGAGTTTCAGCTCCTTAACATGTGCCACCCTGTTTTTAAAGGGACCAAAAGTAATTGGACAGATTAAATAATTGTAAATAAAATGTTCATTTCTAGTACTTGGTTGAAAAACCCTTTGTTAGCAATGACTGCCTGAAGTCTTGAACTCATGGACATCACCAGACACTGTGTTTCCTTCTTTTTGATGATCTCCAGGCCTTCACCGCGGTGGTTTTCAGTTGTTGTTTGTTTGTGGCCTTTCTGTCTGAAGTTTAGTCTTTAACAAGTGAAATGCATGTTCAATTGGGTTGAGATCAGGTGACTGACTTGGCCATTCAAGAATATTCCACTTCTTTGCTTTAATAAACTCCTGGGTTGCTTTGGCTTTATGTTTTGGGTCATTGTCCATCTGTAGTATGAAACGACGACCAATCAGTTTGGCTGCATTTGGCTGGATCTGAGCACACAGTATGGCTCTGAAACCTCAGAATTCATTCGGCTGTTTCTGTCCTGTGTCACATCATCAATAAACACTAGTGACCCAGTGCCACTGGCAGCCATGCATGCCCAAGCCATCACACTGCCTCCGCAGTGTTTTACAGATGATGTGGTATGCTTTGGATCATGAGCTGTACCAGCCTTCGCCATACTTTTCTCTTTCCATCTTTCTGGTAGAGGTTGATCTTGGCTTCATCTGTCCAAAGAATGTTCTTCCAGAACTGTGCTGGCTTTTTTAGATGTTTTTTAGAAAGTCCAGCCTAGCCTTTTTATTCTTGATCTTATGAGTGGCTTGCACCGTGCAGTGAACCCTCTGTATTTACTTTCATGCAGTCTTCTCTTTATGGTAGATTTGGATATTGATACGCCTACCTCCTGGAGAGTGTTGTTCACTTGGTTAGGCTGTTGTGAAGGGGTTTCTCTTCACCATGGAGAGTATGCGGCGATCATCCACCACTGTTGTCTTACGTGGGCGCCCAGGTCTTTTTGGATTGATGAGTTCACCAGTGCTTTCTTTCTTTCTCAGGATGTACAAAACTGTAGATTTTGCCACTCCTAATGTTGTAGCAATTTCTTGGATGGGTTTTTTTCTGTTCTTGCAGCTTAAGGATGGCTTGTTTCACCTGCATGGAGAGCTCCTTTGACCACATGTTTCCTTCACAGCTAAACCTTCCAAATGCAAACACCACACCTCAAATCAACACCAGCCCTTTTAATAACCACACCTGTCCATGAAATAGCCTTGAAGTCAATTGTCCAATTACTTTTGGTCCCTTTAAAAACAGGGTGGCACATGTTAAGGAGCTGAAACTCCTAAACCCTTCATCCAATTTTAATGTGGATACCCTCAAATGAAAGCTGAAAGTCTGAACTTCAACTGCATCTGATTTGTTTTGTTTCAAATTCATTGTGGTAATGTCTAGAACCAAAATTAGATAAATGTTGTCTCTGTCCAAATATTTATGGACCTAACTGTACGATCACCTCTATAAACATGATATTTTTCATTAATTGCTGTAACGTCGGTGTTCACACTGAACTTGGAGCTGTGAGTAATGAGCTGCCTCTGCTGAATTCTCAGATGTCAGTGAATTGTTTTCTGAGCACAATTGTGGATCACGCTCCTGACGCCTCGTTTATTGGTCGCGCTTCATTGGTTTCTGACTTCCATGGGCTTACGTTGGAGATCGTGGCACTCGGCGCAGATGTAATATTTCACAAGTGACCATGGAAACAATCTGGACGACTCCTGTATCTTCAGATACAATAACTCCCATTATTTTCCTTCACATGGTAGTAAAAGCAATGAATGAGTTCTAGAAGATATGCCGACCATCGCTTCGGTCTGCATGCCAAACCTACAGGCATCAGTCCTTGCGGTTCTGATTCTGACGCTTCTATGTGTTTTTTAGTGTGTTTTTTCTCTAAACAGTGGAGTGCAAAAGTGTTCACCCCCTTCCCGATTTCCTGTTCTTTTGCATGTTTGTCACATAAGTTTCCGATCACCAAACAAATGTAAATATTAGAGGAAGATCACACAATAATCACAGAATGCAGCTTATAAATGAAGGTCTTTATTAGCAAGGGAAAAAAAAATCCAAACCTCCAGGGTCCTGTGTGATAGTGATTGCCCCTAACCCTAATAACTGGTGGACCAGCCTTAGCATCAACGTCTACAATCCAGCGCCCGTGATAACTGGTAATGAGGCTTTTACATTGCTCTGGAGGGATTTTGGCCGCTCATCTCTGCAGAATTATCGTAATTCAGCCACATTGCAGGTTTTCGGGCATTAGCCGCCTTCTTCAGGAAAGGGCACAGGGAGGTGAGCACCAAGGCCAGAAATAAGGGCATGAAGTCAGTGCTCACGTTCCTGTGCCGCTCTCCGCCACAGGGCCTCCATCAGGGCGTCAGACATGCTGCAGGGGGTTACGGGGTCCTCAGAGCACAAAAGCTTCCATGGGTCAGTCGGGGGAAAGAGGAAGTCACTGACCCCGGGCACATGAATTTAACCCATGTAGGTGTGGCTGGAGGACCCTTCCCCTTTAATCCCATAGGTCAGTTGGGCATCCCAATTAGTCCTTTAGCTAGGGAGTGGTGACAGGGGAAATGGGCACTGAACCATATTATTATGGGCTCTACAGTCAGAGGCACGTTTCTTGCCTGCCAATCCTGGGTGTGGGTGATCCCTGTACAGACAGATCCTGGTGTGGGTGATCCCTGTACAGACAGATCCTGGGTGTGTGTGATCCCTGTACAGATAGATCCTGGGTGTGGGTGATCCCTGTGCAGACAGATCCTGGGTGTGGGTGATCCCTGTACTGACAGATCTTGGGTGTGGGTGATCCCTGTACAGACAGATCCTGGTGTGGTTGATCCATGTACAGACAGATCCTAGGTGTGTGTGATCCCTGTACAGACAGATCCTGGGTGTGGGTGATCCCTGTACAGACAGATCCTGGGTGTGGGTGATTCCTGTGCAGACAGATCCTGGGTGTGGTGATCCCTGTACAGACAGATCCTCTGTGTTTGTGATCCCTGTCAGACAAATCCTGGGTGTGGGTGATCCCCGTACAGACAAATCCTGGGTGTATGTGATCCCTGTACAGACAGATCCTGGGTGTGGTGTCCCTCTGCAGACAGATCCTGGTGTGGTGATCCCTGTACAGACAGATCCTGGGTGTGGGTGATTCCTCTGCAGACAGATCCTGGGTGTGGTGATCCCTGTACAGACAGATCCTGGGTGTGGTGATCCCTGTACAGACAGATCCTCAGTGTTTGTGATCCCTGTACAGACAAATCCTGGGTGTGGGTGATCCCCGTACAGACAAATCCTGGGTGTATGTGATCCCTGTACAGACAGATCCTGGGTGTGGGTGGTCCCTCTGCAGACAGATCCTGGGTGTGGGTGATCCCTGTACAGACAGATCCTGGGTGTGGGTGATTCCTCTGCAGACAGATCCTGGGTGTGTGTGATCCCTGTACAGACAGATCCTGGGTGTGTGTGATCCCTGTACAGACAGATCCTGGTGTGGTTGATCCCTGTACAGACAATCCTGGGTGTGGGTGATCCCTGTACAGACAGATCCTGGGTGTGGTGATCCCTGTACAGACAGATCCTGGGTGTGGTGATCCCTGTGCAGACAGATCCTGGGTGTGGGTGATCCCTGTACAGACAGATCCTGGTGTGGTGATCCTTCGGAAGATCCTGGTGTGTGTGATCCCTGTACAGACAGATCCTGGGTGTGGTGATCCCTGTACAGACAATCCTGGGTGTGGTGATCCCTGTACAGACAGATCCTGGTGTGGGTGTCCCTGTCAGACAGATCCTGGGTGTGGGTGATCCCTGTACAGACAGATCCTGGTGTGGGTGATCCTCTGCAGACAGATCCTGGTGTGGGTGATCCCTGTACAGACAGATCCTGGTGTGGTGATCCCTTGCAGACAGATCCTGGGTGTGGGTGATCCCTGTGCAGACAAATCCTGGGTGTGGGTGATCCCTGTTGCAGACAGATCCTGGTGTGGGTGATCCCTCTGCAGACAGATCCTGGGTGTGGGTGATCCCTGTACAGACAAATCCTGGGTGTGGGTGATCTATTTGCAGACAGATCCTGGGTGTGGGTGATCCTTGTACAGACAAATCCTCGGTGTGAGTGATCTCTTTATAGACAGGTCCATGGTGTGGGTGATCCCTCTGCCCCATATCATCTGTTTCCTCCTCTGTCTCTTCCTCTGCCCCATATCATGTCTCCTACTCTGTCTCTTTCTGTGTCCTATATTATCTGTTTCCTCCTAAGCCCCCATATCGTCTGTCTCCTCCTCAGCCCCATATCGTCTGTTTCCTCCTCTGACCCATATCATCTGTCTCCTTCTCTGCCCCATATCATCTTTCTCTCCTCTGTCTCCTCCTCTGCCCCATATTATCTGTCTCCACCTCTTCCCCCATATCATCTGTCTCCACCTCTATTACTGTTCCCCATATCATTGGTCTCCTCCCCTGTCTCCTCTTTTGCCCCATGTCATCTGTCTCTTTCTCTTCCCCATATCATCTGTCTCCTCCTCTGCCCCATATCATGTCTCCTCCTCTGCTCCATATTATCTGTCTCCTCCTGTGTCCTCTGTCCCATATTACCTGTCTTCTCCTCTGCCCCATATCACCTGTCTTCTCCTCTGCCCCATATTATCTGACTCCCCCTCTGTGTCCTCCTCTGCCCCATTTCATCTGTCTCCTCCTCTGTCTCCTCCTCTGCCCCATATCACCTGTCTTCTCCTCTGCCCCATATCATCTGTCTCCTCCTCTGCCCCCATATCATCTGTCTCCTCCTCTGCCCCATATCTGTCTCCTCCTCTGCCCCATATCACCTGTCTTCGATTCTGACTCCATATCATCTATCTCCTCCTCTGCCCCACAATGTCTGTCTCCTCTGCCCCATATCACCTGTCTTCGCCTCTGTCTCCATATCATCTATCTCCTCCTCTGCCTCCATATCATCTGTCTCCTCCTCTGCCCCATATCATCTGTCTCCTTCTCTGCCCCATATCATGTCTCCTCCTCTGCCTCCATATCATCTGTCTCCTCCTCTGCCTCCATATCATCTGTCTCCTCCTCTGCCCCACAATGTCTGTCTCCTAATCTGCACCATATCATCTGTCTCCTCCTCTGCCCCACAATGTCTGTCTCCTCCTCTGCCCCATATCACCTGTCTTCTCCTCTGCCCCATATCATGTCTCCTCCTCTGCCCCTATCATCTGTCTCCTCCTCTGCCCCATATCATCTGTCTCCTCCTCTGTCCTCCTCTGCCCCATATCACCTGTCTTCGCCTCTTCCTCCATATCATCTATCTCCTCTTCTGCCTCCATATCATCTGTCTCCTCCTCTGCCTCCATATCATCTGTCTCCTCCTCTGCCCCCATATCATCTGTCTCCTCTCTGCCTCCATATCATCTGTCTCCTCCTCTGTCCCACAATGTCTGTCTCCTCCTCTTCCTCCATATCATCTGTCTCCACCTCTGCCTCCATATCATCTGTCTCCTCCTCTGCCTCCATATCATCTGTCTCCTCCTCTGTCTCCTTCTCTGCCCCATATCATCTGTCTCCTCCTCTGCCTCCATATCATCTGTCTCCTCTCTGCCCATATCATCTATCTCCTCCTCTGCCCCATATTGTCTGTCTCCTCCTCTGTCTCCTCCTCTGCCCCATATCATCTGTCTCCTCTGCCCCACAATGTCTGTCTCCTCCTCTGCCCCATATCATCTGTCTCCTCCTCTGCCCCCATATCATCTGTCTCCTCCTCTGCCTCCATATCATCTGTCTCCTCCTCTGTCCCACAATGTCTGTCTCCTCCTCTTCCTCCATATCATCTGTCTCCACCTCTGCCTCCATATCATCTGTCTCCTCCTCTGCCTCCATATCATCTGTCTCCTCCTCTGTCTCCTTCTCTGCCCCATATCATCTGTCTCCTCCTCTGCCTCCATATCATCTGTCTCCTCCTCTGCCCCATATCATCTATCTCCTCCTCTGCCCCATATTGTCTGTCTCCTCCTCTGTCTCCTCCTCTGCCCCATATCATCTGTCTCCTCCTCTGCCCCACAATGTCTGTCTCCTCCTTTGCCCCATATCATCTGTCTCCTCCTCTGCCCCACAATGTCTGTCTCCTCCTTTGCCCCATATCATCTGTCTCCTCCTCTGCCCCATATCATCTGTCTCCTCCTGTGTCCTCTGTACCCATATTACCTGTCTCCTCCTCAGCCCCATATCGTCTGTTTCCTCCTCTGACCCATATCATCTGTCTCATCCTCTGCCCCTATATCATCTATCTCCTCCTTTGCTCCCATATCATCTGTCTCCTTCTCTGCCCCATATCATCTTTCTCTCCTCTGTCTCCTCCTCTGCCCCATATTATCTGTCTCCTCCTCTTCCCCATATCATCTGTCTCCACCTCTCCTTATTACTGTTCCCCATATCATTGGTCTCCTCCCCTGTCTCCTCTTTTGCCCCATGTCATCTGTCTCCTCATCTGTCTCTTTCTCTGCCCTCATATCATCTGTCTCTTCCTCTGCCTCCATATCATCTGTCTCCTCCTCTGCCCCATATTATCTGTCTCATCCTCTTCCCCATATCATCTGTCTCCACCTCTCTCTATTACTGTTCCCCATATCATTGGTCTCCTCCCCTGTCTCCTCTTTTGCCCCCATGTCATCTGTCTCTTTCTCTGCCCCATATCATCTGTCTCCTCCTCTGCCTCCATATCATCTGTCTCCTCCTCTGACTCCATATCATCTGTCTCCTCCTCTGTCTCCTCCTCTGCCCCATATCATCTGTCTCCTCCTCTGCCCCATATTTTCTGTCTCCTCCTGTGTCCTCTGTCCCCATATTACCTGTCTTCTCCTCTGCCCCATATCATCTGACTCCTCCTCTGTGTCCTTCTCTGCCCCATTTCATCTGTCTCCTCCTCTGCCTCCATATCATCTGTCTCCTCCTCTGTCTCCTCCTCTGCCCCCACATTATCTGTCTCCTCCTCTGCCCCATATCATCTGTCTCCTCCTCTGTGTCCTCCTCTGCCCCATATCACCTGTCTTCGCCTCTGTCTCCTCCTCTGCCTCCATATCATCTGTCTCCTCCTCTGCCTCCATATCATCTGTCTCCTCCTATGCCCCAATATCATCTGTCTCCTCCTCTGCCTCCATAGCATCTGTCTCCTCCTTTGCCCCACAATGTCTGTCTCCTCCTATGCCCCAATATCATCTGTCTCCTCCTCTGCCTCCATATCATCTGTCTCCTCCTCTGCCTCCATATCATCTGTCTCCTCCTCTGCCTCCATAGCATCTGTCTCCTCCTTTGCCCCACAATGTCTGTCTCCTCCTGTGCCCCATATCATCTGTCTCCTCCTCTGTGTCCTCCTCTGCCCCATATCCTCTGTCTCTTCCTCTGTGTCCTCTTCTGCCCCATATCCTCTGTCTCCTCCTCTGTGTCCTCCTCTGCCCCATATCCTCCATCTCCTCCTCTGTGTCCTCTTCTGCCCCATATCCTCTGTCTCCTCCTCTGTGTCCTCCTCTGCCCCATATCCTCTGTCTCCTCCTCTGTGTCCTCTTCTGCCCCATATCCTCTGTCTCTTCCTCTGTGTCCTCCTCTGCCCCATATCACCTGTCTTCTCCTCTGCCCTGTATCATCTGTCTCCTCCTCTGTTTCCTCCTCTGCCCCATATCCTTTGTCTCCTCCTCTGTCCTCTCTGACTGAAGCCCTTGCACCGTGAATAGTACAGCCCCTGACAGTAGCGCCCCCTGGCCCTGATCAGCTGTGCAGGTGTAACAGGTTGCGGGATGCAGTGATGGACAGGAGGCAGAGCAAGGGTTAACAATTTTAATTAACTATGGGGGACTCCATGCAGGGGGGTAAACAGTTATATGAGGGAATAAACAGTTGGATTTGCAAAGTATATGCAGGGATGAAGAACAAAGGATCAGGTAACGCAGAAGTTCCTCAGACTGTGACTTCTGCTGAGAAGTCAATAGCGCCAACAACGGCTGGCGCGGTGCTTATCCAAGAACGTCCTGTAGGAAACAAGGATCCGTCTTCTGGCGGCAGCGGTCGGTCTCTGGTACCTTCCGCTGAGCCCCTAGTCCATAAGTTGGTGCGGCCGAGTCAATTAAAGCAGCAGCGCCGTCCGGGTCCAATGTAGACCGGCAAGTATCAACTGACAAATCAGGGTGCAAGTGTGTCCCGTACCCGGTCTCTCTTATGGGGCACGTGCGTGGTACTCACAGACATGGAAGGTACAGCGCATTGCTCTCTGGTAGTCATCAGCACACCGCACCTCTGTTCCTCAAGTCCCCACTGTTGGCGGCGGGAGTCAACGGACACAGGCCTGCGCAATGCCGGTGCTCGCGGGACCGAAGACTCCTCTCTCTGGCTACTGCAGCCACACGTCACCTCTCAGCACAGCGGTCCTGCTGCAGACGGCGGGGCCCCACCGATGCGACCTCTCAAGGCGCCGGTACTCGGGGGCACGGAGCGCGCCGCTCACCTGACTGCACACTGCTGGGGGTTGGCGCCAAACTGCCTGCAACTGCGTGCGCTTTTCCTTTTATATAACCCTGCCTACCTGGGTCATGAGGTTGGTCCAGCTTCTCATTTCTTCCCCCAGGCAACAGGGGATGTAGCCTCAACAGTTCCGGACCCGGCAAGCAGGTCCCCGCAGCCCGGTCTTCCTCCTTACACAGGTCATGAATCAGCCCCATTTTCTGATAGATTGTAAGCTCTTGTGCTCAGGACCCTCTCTTCTCTTGGTACGACATGAGTTATGTGTTCCTCTGTGATGTCTTCATTATTTGTGCACATTCCTTCTTATTGTACAGGTCTGCCAAATATGGTGGCGCTATAGAAATAACATTCCTCTTATTATAGTCTCAGTCCGGCCCTGTCTGTGAGCCCAGTCCCTGCCCCAGCCCTAGGTGAGCATGTGAGGACCGATAAATCAATGGCCACTTATAAGTGGTGTGGACCACCACTGAAGTCATAGAAGAAGCCCCTGTGTGTAGATGGTGGACCATCCTCCGAACCTCCAGCTGGAGGACTCAGCATCCGAGGTTCCTTTCTTTCCATGATGGCGGATGTTTACTTTTCTGATAGATTCAATGAGCTTTTAGAATTTCCTTCTGAAGCAGAAGATAAGAACTGCTTCTGTGGGTGGGGGTCTCACAACCCCCCAGTCACTGCCACAATGAATGTTCCCGGCATCTAATGAACTTCTCATCCTTGAACTCGTTTTCCCCTTCGGTTCAGAGCTCGTTTCCATCCAGTTCACAATAATCCGCTATTACCTCGGCCATGGGCCGGATGAAGCATTTACCTGACGAGCCGGAGCAGAAGTAATGAGCTGCGGCCACAGGAATTCTCATCTCTGCACTTCACCGAAATATCATTGTATCCATGTAATCGAGGACGGACGGCAATTATCAGAGAGGACACAAACAACCGAGATGACCCCAACACAAGTCAACAAGCAGAACAGACCGGGGTGGGGGCATATCAGTACAGCACCGGGGCAAGAAATCCAAGATATCTACCCCTCCATGAAGAACACCTCCCAAGGAGAAACATGGAGACGCAACATGTGGCTACGATCAAACTGTGCGCTAAGTCCCCGAGAAGTGTGAAGCAGGACGGCGCTCACACTCCATAGTATGCCCCATATATTTGGTGCATCCATTCATATCTATCCATTCATCCTCCAAAAGACATCCTGATAGGCAATGTGGATTGTGAGTCCCGATGGGGACAGCGATGCGGATGTCTGTACAGCGCTGGGAATAATTGGCACAGTATAAGTCAGTAAATAAGACGCCCGCTCTCCGTCGGTGGGAGTCACGCGGGCTCAGCTGTTTGTTTCCGCCATGTCAGGCGCTTTCGTCTGCACCTTCTGTACTGATGACATAAACAGATGGAGGATTCTGGAGCGGCGCCCAGATCTGACACTTGTGAGCATAAAATAAATGATAACACGAAGAGAAGTGAGTTCTGAGGCCAGAAGAAGTCATGTACTGGAGCCCCACATGGGGCAGGGGTGTTACATTGTAAGGACAGGACCTCTTTATTAACCCTTAGATACAAGACATGATGATATCTCCCAGTTGTGGAGCCTCCCATGGCCCATCTTGTCACAGATCAGCTCTTACCTGGCAGGTCAGCCACTTCTTCTCTGTGCTCCTCTGTGGCTTCTCTGTCTCATTCGATAACAGCAGAAAGAAGGAGCGGGGGCAAGAGACAAAGAAAAAAAACCAATGCACTGAGTGCAACCCCACTACTACAGTCATGGCCAAAAGTTTTGAGAATGACACAAATATTATATTTTCACATGATCTGCTGCCCTCTGGTTTTTATGTGTGTGTTTGACAGATGTTTTTATCACAGACAGAAATATAATTGTAAACATATGAGTAACAAAAGCTTATATTGACAGTTAGAATGAGTTAATGCAGCAAGTCAATATTTGCAGTGTTGACCCTTCTTCATCAGGACCTCTGCAATTCTCCCTGGCATGCTCTCAATCAACTTCTGGACCAAATCCTGACTGATAGCAGTCCATTCTTGCACAATCAATGCTTTCATTTTGTCAGAATTTTTAGGTTTTTTTTTGTCCACCCGTCTCTTGATGATTGACCACAAGTTCTCAATGGGATTAAGATCTGGGGAGTTTCCAGGCCATGGACCCAAAATCTCTATGTTTTGTTCCCTGAGCCATTTAGTTATCACCTTTGCTTTATGGCAAGGTGCTCCATCATGCTGGAAAAGGCATTGTTGATCGCCAAACTGCTCTTGGAGGGTTGGGAGAAGTTGCTCTTGGAGGACATTCTGGTACCATTCTTTATTCATGGCTGTGTTTTTAGGCAAGACTGTGAGAGAGCCGATTCCCTTGGCTGAGAAGCAACCCCACACATGAATGGTTTCAGGATGCTTAACAGTTGGCATGAGACAAGACTGGTGGTAGTGCTCACCTTGTCTTCTCCGAATGAGGCGTTTCCTGATGTCCCAAACAATCGAAAAGGGGATTCATCAGAGAAAATAACTTTACCCCAGTCCTCAGCAGTCCACTGCCTGTACCTTTTGCAGAATATCAGTCTGTCCATGATGTTTTTTCTGGAGAGAAGTGGCTTCTTTGCTGCCCTCCTTGAGACCAGGCCTTGCTCCAAGAGTCTCCGCCTCACAGTGCGTGCAGATGCACTCACATCTGCCTGCTGCCATTCCTGAGCAAGCTCTGCACTGCTGGTAGCCCGATCCCGCAGCTGAAACACTTTTAAGAGACGGTCCTGGCGCTTGCTGGTCTTTCTTGGGTGCCCTGAAGCCTTTTTGGCAACAATGGAACCTCTCTCCTTGAAGTTCTTGATGATGCGATAGATTGTTGACTGAGGTGCAATCTTTCTAGCTGCGATACTCTTCCCTGTTAGGCCATTTTTGTGCATTGCAATGATGACTGCACGTGTTTCTTTAGAGATAACCATGGTTAACAGAAGAGAAACAATGATGCCAAGCACCAGCCTCCTTTTAAAGTGTCCAGTGGTGTCATTGTTACTTAATCATGACAGATTGATCTCCAGCCATGTCCTCATCAACACCCACACCTGTGTTAATGGAGCAATCACTGAAAAGAGGTTAGCTGGTCCTTTTAAGGCAGGGCTGCAATGATGTTGAAATGTGTTTTGGGGATAAAGTTCATTTTCTAGCCAAATATTGACTTTGCAAGTAATTGCTGTTAAGCTGATCACTCTTTATAACATTCTGGAGTATATGCAAATTGCCATTAGAAAAAGTGAAGCAGTAGACTTTGTAAAAATTTATATTTTGTCATTCTCAAAACTTTTGGCCATGACTGTACAGCTAACAAAGAGTTAATGATTAAATTCCTGGTGGTCCAGAGTTAAAAATGAAGGACTGAATTGTGAAATCTCTTGCGGTGTAAGATTACGAAGGGGTTAAGTATGTATGGACCAAGAATGTTGTTTTCTAGACCTCTGACCCTGTCACTACATCCCATGATACGGAACGTCTAGGCTTCTCAATAACTCCTCTAAAAGGTTGTAAATAATGTTTTCAATATACCTGGTGGGGGCTTTCATGTGGTGGCATCTCTAGAGGGCTCTCATGCGGTGGCATCTCTAGAGGGCTCTTATGTGGTGGCATCCCTGTGGGAGCTGTCATGTGGTGGCATCCCTGGGGGCTCTCATGTGGTGGCATCCCTGGTGAGAGCTGTCATGTGATGGCATCCCTGGGGGCTCTCATGTGATGGCATCCCTGGGGTCTCTTATGTGGTGGCATCTCTAGAGGGCTCTCATATGGTGGCATCTCTAAAGGGCTATCATGTGGTGGCATCTCTAGAGGGCTCTTATGTGGTGGCATCCCTGTGGGAGCTGTCATGTGGTGGCATCCCTGGGGGCTCTTATGTGGTGGCATTCCTGGGGCTCTCATGTGATGGCATCCCTGGGGTCTCTTATGTGGTGACATCTCTAGAGGGCTCTCATGTGGTGGCATCTCTAGAGGACTCTCATGTGGTGGCATCTCTAGAGGGCTCTTATGTGGTGGCATCCCTGGGGTCTCTCATGTGGTGGCATCTCTAGAGGGCTCTCAGTGGTGTCATCTCTGTGGAAGCTGTCATGTGGTGACATCCCTGAGAGCTCTCATGTGGTGAGTGGTGATGAGCGAGCATGCTCGCCACTATTTGGTACTCGCCCGAGCTTCTCACTGCTCGGGATGCTCGTAGCTTGCCGAGTATTTCCGGGGTTGCTCGGCTGGAACTCGGGTCTACGCCCTGCAATTTTGGCGGTCTTTAGAGCACCAATGAACATTCAGGGATTGTCTACCACACACTGTAATGCCGCAGCCATCATTGTTGTGGCATTACAGTGACTGGCTGGCCGCACAGTGTCATCAGGTCTATATCAGACCTGGCACCACCATGCTCATCACATGCTGTGTCTGTGTGTGCGGCTGCGTGCGGGTGTCTGTGTGTGAGTGCGAGTGTCTGCTGGTGTGTACGGGTGTGTGTGCGTTAATGCTACCACCGGTACTGTCGGTCACAGTGCTGCGGGATCATGCTGTCAGATGTCAGCGTGATTCCGCAGCTGACTGTGACCCACAGGGGTGAACTGTGGTAAAGTAGCAGGCTTGGCCCGATGAGACTACTGCTCCCATCGGGCAATGTCAGGTGTGACGATAACCTGTAATGAGAGCTCCATTCCTTATACTTTTCTAGAACTTTCCACACAGAGAACTACTACACCCATCGTGTTTAGCAGCACTGAGCCAAACCACCCCCCTCTTCCCCAAACCCCCCCTTGTGCCTGTGTGTAGCCCAGCTGCGCTTGGTGCCACATGTTACCCAGGAGGATGCATGAAAGGTAATTCACAATCACCCGATATTCATTCACACTCCACCTTTTCCTGGTGCCACCAGAGGGAGCCCTTTAGAATACGCAGGTATATAAGGGTGTGGAGAGATAGAGCAGGGAGATGAAGGCAGTCTAGCTGAACGTTAGCTAGTTGTTGGTTGTACCTCAGACAGATCAGATCTCCTCAGAACACCGGAGTGAGAGGATTCCTGTCAGAACGTGCGGACTGATAGTTCCCTAGGGAAGTGGAAAGTGACTCTCGAAGTGAGCATAGATCAGTCTGACGGAAGGTCCTGATAGCTACTTCGGACAGAGCCTAAGATGGAAGTGAAGGAAAGGGAACTGCAGTATTTGTAAGACCGAGTCAACTGAGGTATTATTAGAGAGCAAGCGTGCCGACGCTTGGAGAGCGGTGAAGAGAAGGAAGCTGACATCTACTGCTGCTTGTGCTTATGTTAAAGGTGTGAGTAGGACGACAGGCAAGTGGAAAAGAGAAAGAGAGAGTGACTGAGGATGAATAGCAATGATGGCTTACCTCCACTCTGCACTACCGGACACCGGGTCCGAGCTTGCTAGAACCTTCACGGCTAGTGGGAAAAACCGGAGACCCTGCTGGACTTCAGGTCACAGAGGGGCCCAACAGTGCTGATACGTAACCGGGGTCAGGAAGAACAGGAGTCTGGTCAGCGCAACCATTGGAGACTTAGTTCTGTCCAAAAGAAGGCTCCACCACAAGATCAGCCGGGCGTAGCAAAGAGAACGGAGTTAAACTTTGTTTCATGCAAGTTAGAAACTCACACACATATAGACGTAAGGAGGCCCTACACCTACTCAGTGATTACTGGACGTGCATCCTCCACCCTGACGGCCTCCCGGGACGTGCCTGCAACTTCATCACCAGTAAAGGTACAGAAAGAGACTGTCTTGTGTGTGTCTGCATTATTGCTCCTTCACCCCTGCACCACCATATACTCCGAGGGATCAGTCTCGCCTGTGGGAGACTTAACATCTTGCTGTCCAAACCCTCAGAGGATCTACACTGCAGCGCTGGTCACCCTGACCAGGAACCACAGGTGGCGTCACGAACATTTTCTATCATCCCCTGTAAATATCCCCTTTTTAGTGAGCGCCAGGGCAACGGACCGAGCTGCGCTACCCGTGACATCCCCAGTGAAGTGAACGGGCTCGGTGCCGAGTACCCCAAAGCCCTGGTACGTGCGACTCACCTGCACCCCCCAGCCTGCACACACAGTGTAATCTGAGATGCCAGTGTGTGATTCTTCCCTCCTCACTGCGGGGGTCCTCATTGTGTCCAGAACATGTGCTTTTTACTCATAGACAATAATGGGAATTCATTCATTCGGACGTAATGCAATGTGAGATTGTGATAGAAACATAAAAACTACATGCCCGAGACGTTCCTCGACGGGGCTATCTAGCCTGTTTTTCCTGGCTCCAGCCCCAACAGAATCTGAGAAACGGATTCCTCCTAAACTGTGTGAAACAGGTACTCCATGTTTGGTGGTGGATGATTGCCAGCGACAAGCTGGAAAAGATGGTACTATGTGCGTTTCTATATGAGGTACCCTCTGCAAGTTATGATCGGTATAAGTTTTAAGAACCAAAATTTCAACTTAGAGACAAGGGGAGGACCCTGGTAACTCAGCCCTGTTTATGATGTCACGACCAGAGGGCTATAAGGCAGGGCCAGTTAATTTTACCTCAGATTTGTCCTGGAAACCAGACACAGTGCACATCCGTAATGCACTGTGACGTGTCTCCCATCCACCAACAGCATGGTTTGCCTGCAATGAGCTAAGAACTGTAAGTTTATCTCTCTCTTATGTTAACCCCTTTTATTTTGTAACCGTATTGTACATATTCTTTTAATTGTCTCACGTTTGTAAAACCTTTTTAAATCTTTATAAATACTGCCTAACTTTTGGAGTAAAAATATAAAATACTAGTTCATTTCTCTATGCCCTATAACGAATTTGCACGTGCCTGAAGTATACTACGCTACTAAATTGGGGTGGCCTCTGCCCCATATTCTAGACCCAGAGGCTGGTGGCATCGTGTGTGCTGGGCTTTCGGGTATCGCTGGCAGTGATGGAGCTGGTTTTATAAGTGTATTGCCTGGCTGCGGCTAGGAGTAGTTATAATTCCCTCACTGCAGCGTGCCCAATAGCCAGTACACGTCCAAGCGGCCTGTCCGGCGACTAATTATCCTAGGTGCAGTTCCCTGACTGACCTGAGGGTAAGGGGGTGCCGGAGAGCTTCGAGTTCCTAAGTGGAACTGGTAAGTGGGATAAATATAAACCCTGCAGATCATTCATCACATTGGTGGCAGCGGTGGGATCATAAACCGTGATTCCCCGGGCCTCCGTGTGCCGTTCTTCACATTGGTGGCAGCGGTGGGATCATAAACCGTGATCCCTCGGGCCTCCGTCCGCCATTCCTGACATATTGGTGGCAGAGCGGTGGGATTATAGAGCATTAGTGATCTAGTTTGAGCAATCATTCCTCTCACTAAAAATCTTGCACGGTTCTTCCAGGGACCCTGCTGCAAAAGTTTTGGACAACGAACTGTGTTTAGTAGTCCTGAGAAAATTAGGTGTGTACTTGCGATTACTCCCTCCCTTTCTCTTTGTTTTTCTATCCTATCTTTTATTTGGCAATGGCAACCATGGCGATGATGGGAGAAGAGTGGTATAAGCAGCATAAGAAGGAAACCCTTGTTGCCCTATGCGGGTTGTGGCAGATCGACACCACGAACAAAAATAAAGAACAACTGGTCGCGGCTCTGGTGCAATGGGAATATGCCCACAGCACAGGGTTCGCAGAAGCAGGCACCAGCGAGAATGGTGCTGCAGAAGTGTATCCACCCCCCAGCCAAAGCATGGACAGTCTTCTGCAGTTGGCTCTGCAACAATGCTCACCATACCAGGACAGTCGTCTGCAGCTGATCCAGCAAGCTCAAGAGAGAGCTGACCAGCGAGAGCGGGAAGAGAGACAGTACCGGCTGGAGTCAGTCCGAATCCAGGGGCAAGGGTCTTCCCAGCCCAGCAGTGCCCAGAGTCTGAAGCCGCGGCCAGAGCATTTTCCCATGATGGACAAGGACGGGGACTTGGACACTTTTGTGCGGGCCTTTGAGAAAGCCTGCAGACAGTACCAGCTGTCTGAGAACCAATGGGCCAGGTACTTGACCCCCGGGATAAAAGGCAAAGCTCTGGAGGCGTTTGCTTCCCTCCCTGTAGAGCAAGATGGAAATTATGAGGCCATAAAGCAGGCCCTGATCACCAAATACCGGCTAACCCCTGAGGTATACCGCAAGAAGTTCCGGAACCTCCAACGTGGCCCACATGACAGTTACAGTGATGTGGTGCATGGAATCCGGACCCACTTTGAACAGTGGATCCAAGGACTGTCAGCGATCGCCTTTGAGCAGCTGAAGGATCTGATGATCAAAGACCAGTTCCTGCATCTTTGCCCAGCGGAGGTGAGACAGTTTGTGCTGGACCGAGAGCCAAAGGATGCGGACAAAGCAGCACAGATCGCCGATACCTATAAGGCCAACCGGAAACCCGAGGTGCGGAAGCCAGTCACCTCCAGCTGGAGAGGGGGTAAGCCTGCAACCAACCCCAGTGCCCCTGCCAGCCGACCCTCCGGAGGCCCTGTCCCCTTTGCCAATGCCAGACCTTCATCAGACCCCCGCCAGTGTTTCTCCTGTAAACGGACTGGACATATCAGCGCCACCTGTCCGGAGAGGCAGAAGAACCCCCCAGCCAAGGAATCCGGGCCCAACGCCTCTGTTCTTTTGGTGGGTGGTGTGGTTGGGAGGATCGATGACAATGTGCAGCATGTCCGTGTGGGGGCCCGTCTCGCTGCAGGCCTCAAGAACACCGGGGGTGAACGAACCCTCATCCGACACGAACTGGCGGCCCCTGAAGAGTTGATTCCGGGGAAAACCCTAACTGTCACCGGATTGGGGGTGTCCGCTGCCCCTTGCTGATGGCCTGGGTTTTCATTGGGTGCGGGGAGCAGGGTGAAGGAAGTGGGGGTGTCCGAAAACCTGCCAACTGATGTTTTATTGGTGACTGATTTGGGGAGGATGGTCACATGCTACGTTCCTGACACCCCTCCCAAAACTGGTAATAAGGTTAACGTTAACCCTGATGATGATGATGATGATGGGAAACTGAATGTATTACATGCCAGTGCTTTGATAAGTAATGATGCAACTAATAACCATTCTTTCCCTAGGAATAATGCTGACGATGATGTATCTGTGCTAACTGAACCTGTTAACCCTTTTTCTGAAACGGTAGATGTGTCCACAGGTACCGGAGCATTCAACCACGTCGCTCTGTGGAGTGAGACAGCTGAGGAACCCCATGCAGGAGCCAGCGACGGTGCTGAAGGAAATGGGGAGGTGCATGGGAACCGTGAGGAAGGTGACACCATGACACTGACCAGTGCCACAGAGGAAGGTAACTGTCCCATAAGTAGCACTGCTCCTGAAGTGTTGGGGGTGGATGGGGAAGCAATGCCCATAGCAGCACAGGCTGATGGGTCTGTAGAAATCCCCGGGGAGACAGCATACGTAGCTGCTGTCACCCGCAGTCAGAGTGCCCGGATGGCAGAGGGAGCCTCTGCTCAGAACTCATCTCAAACCCATTCACAACACCCTGCCATCTGGACCCTCCTCCGCTACAGGAGAGACTGAACCAGAGGTGGACCCAGAGCAGGTCCCAGAGGGTCCCAGTGAGGAAGGAACCCTGACGTCACTTCTGGCTGCCTCAAGCCAGGAGTTTCAGGCCGCTCTGCAATCAGATGCGAGCCTGGAGAACTTGAGGCACCTCGCCGAGACACTCACCTCCGTGACTGATAAGGAGAGGGTGTTCTGGGAATGAGGAAGGTTGTACCGGGAGACAGTACCCAGAGATTCCCAAAAGGAGTGGTTGAGGGAAAAACAGCTGGTCGTCCCGTACCAATTCCGAGGTGAGTTGTTGCGGATTGCCCATGAAATTCCACTCGCTGGACACTTGGGGGTCAGCAAAACTAAGGCACGGCTGTCTCAACACTTCTATTGGCCCAAGATGGGGACAGATGTGACTAACTACTGCCGCTCCTGTATCACCTGTCAAAGAGTGGGGAAGGCAGGGCCTGCTCTTAAGGCTCCCCTGATCCCGTTGCCAGTGATAGAGGAGCCTTTCCAGAGGATCGCGGTGGACATTGTGGGCCCGCTGGCTGTCCCCAGCAGCTCAGGAAAGCAATACATCCTTACTGTGGTAGACTACGCTACCCGGTACCCGGAGGCAGTAGCTCTGTCCTCAACTAAGGCAGATAAGGTGGCGGATGCACTGGTGACCATCTTTTCACGGGAGGATTTCCCAGGGAGATGCTTACCGATCAAGGGACCCAATTTATGTCTCGCCTAATGGAGGCTCTCTGTAAGAGAATGCAGGTGAAGCGTATGGTATCGAGTGCATATCACCCACAGACCAATGGCTTGTGTGAGCGCTTTAACGGTACCCTCAAACAGATGGTCTGCATACGGGTGGGACCCAGGGACACGACTGGGAGCGGTACCTCCCACACCTGCTATTCGCCTACAGAGAAGTTCCGCAGGCCTCGACGGGGTTCTCCCCCTTCAAGCTCCTGTATGGCAGACGAGTCCGAGGACCCCTTGGGTTGGTAAGAGAATCCTGCGTCAGGGACTGGAGAAGTACACCGTGGCGTACCTTGACGACACTGCCGTCTTCAGCTCCACCTGGGAGGAACACCTTCAGCATCTCCAGGAGGTGCTCAAGCGTATTCACCAGGCAGGTCTGACCATCAAACCGGGAAAATGCCAGATGGGCATGAGCAAGGTCCACTACCTGGGGCACCGGGTAGGTGGGGGTTCCATGAGTCCAGCACCAGAGAAAGTGGACGTGATCATGTCCTGGCCCACCCCCAGGACCTACAAAAAGTTGATGTCCTTCTTGGGCACTGCAGGGTACTATAGGCGGTTCGTACAGGACTATAGCACCCTTGCAAAACCCTTGACGGACCTCACCAAGCGCGCTCTACCCAAAACAGTCAACTGGACAGATGGCTGTGAGGTGGCATTCCGAGCTTTAAAAACAGCCCTGTGCAGCTCTCCAGTGTTGAAAGCAGTCGACAGCAGTCGGCCATTCCTGGTACAGACCGACACCAGTGAGTTTGGCCTCGGTGCTGTACTCAGCCTGGTCGACGCCGGGAACCAGGAGCACCCCGTGTTGTACCTGAGCCGGAAACTTCTGCCGAGGGAAATGGCATACTCTAGCATTAAGAAGGAGTGCCTGGCCATGGTATGGGCACTGCAACGTTTGCAGCCCTACCTGTATGGGCGCACCTTCACGGTGATAACCGACAACAACTCTCTGAGCTGGCTGCACACAGTGTCTGGAACAAATGGTAGGTTACTACGCTGGAGCCTTGCCCTCCAGCAGTACGCCTTTGCCATTCAAAAGAAAAAGGGCAGCGAACATATAAATGCTGATGGGTTGTCCCGCCGGGGCGAACCCGCTGTGGTGCGCATGGCGGATTTCCGACAGGTCATGCCTCACAGAGAACTACTACACCCATCGTGTTTAGCAGCACAAAGTCAAACCACCCTCCTCTTCCCCCTTCCCCCCCTTGTGCCTGCAGCCCCCAGCCTGCACACACAGTGTAATCTGAGATGCCAGTGTTTGATTCTTCCCTCCTCACCACGGGGTCATTGTGTCCAGAACATGTGCTTTTTCCTCATAGACAATAATAGGAATTCATTCATTCGGACGTAATGCAATGTGAGATTGTGATAGAAACATAAAAACTACATGTCCGAGACGTTCTTCGACGGGGCTATCTAGCCTGTGTTTTTCCTGGCTCCAGCCCCAACAGAATCTGAGAAATGGATTCCTCCTAAACTGTGTGAAACAGGTACTCCATGTTTGGTGGTGGATGAATGCCAGCGACAAGCAGGAAAAGATGTTACTATGAGCGTTTCTATATGAGGCACCCTCTGCAAGTTATGATCGGTATAAGTTTTAAGAACCAAAATTGCAACTTAGAGACAATGGGAGGACCCTGGTAACTCAGCCCCATTTATGGAGGGCTATAAGGCAGGGCCAGGTAATTTTGCCTCAGATTTGTCCTGGAAACCAGACACAGTGCACATCCGTAATGCACTGTGACGTGTCGCCCATCCCCAACAGCATGGTTTGCCTGCAATGAGCTAAGAACTGTAAGTTGATCTCTTTCTTATGTTAACCCCTTTTATTTTGTAACCGTATTGTACATACTCTTTTAATTGTCTCACGTTTGTAAAACCTTTTTAAATCTTTATAAACTGCCTAACTTTTGGAGTAAAAATATAAAATTTCTAGTTCGTTTCTCTATGCGCTATAACGAATTTGCACATGCCTAACGTATACTACGCTACTAAATTGGGGTGGCCTCTGCCCCAAATTCTAGACCCAGATTCTGGTGGCAGCGTGTGTGCTGGGCTTTTGGGTTTAGCTGGCAGTGGCGGAGCGGGTTTTATAAGTATATTGCCTGGCTGCGGCTAGGAGTAGTTATAATTCCCTCACTGCAGAGTGCCCAATAGCAAGCACTCGTCCAAGTGGCCAGTCCGGTGACTAATTATCCTAGGTGCAGTTCCCTGACTGACCTGATGGTAAGGGGGGCGCCGGATAGCTTCCTAAGTGGAACTGGAAAGTGGGATAAATATAAATCCTTGCAGATCATTCATCACATTGGTGGCAGCGGTGGGATCATAAACCGTGATCCCTCGGGCCTCCGTGTGCCGTTCATGACATCAGGTGTCACTGATAACAGTGATAACAGGTGCCACCGATGGGAGAGTAGTATCTTCTGCTGGCGCCTCTGCTCACTATTAAAAAAAAGTAAAATTACATACCGTATTTTCCAGCGTATAAGACGACTGGGCGTATAAGACGACCCCCCAACTTTTCCAGTTAAAATATAAAATCTTCTTAAAAGTGGGTGTCTTGTTATACGCCGAGTGTCATCTTATAGGGCGGGTGCGGACCAATCTGCATATGGTGGGGGGGAGTGGTCCCGATAACGAAGGGAGGGAAGGTGTAAGTGGAGTATCCCCCTATTACCTCATTGTATCAGCGGTGCTTTCTGCGGGTCTATGTGCTGGGGGGCAGCGGCGGCTCATCTTTGTGCAGCGTGGGGGCTCTGTGCTGGGGGGCGGTGGCGGCTCTTTGTGCAGAGTCGGGGCTCTGCCGGCATTTTCTCAAAGCCCAGAGGCCCCGGCAGCTCCATTGCTGCGATGCTGTGGCCTCCGGGAAAATGGCCGCTGGGGGCGGCGAATGCTCAGTTTCAGATCTCGTCTCCCGAGATCTTGGGATGAGATCTGAATCTGAGCATGCAGCGGCCATTTTCTCGGAGGCCACCGCATCGCAGCAATGGAGCTGCCGGGGCCTCCAGGCTTTGAGGAAATGCCGGCAGAGCCCCGATTCTGCACAAAGAGCCGACGCCGCCCCCCCCAGCACCGAGCACCCACTCTGCTGAAAGAGGAGTCGTCGCCCCCCAGCACAGAGACCCGCAGAGAGCTCCGCTGCCCTTTAAGAATATTTTCAGGGGTTAAAAGGTCATCTTATACGCCAGAAAATACGGTACATATTCACATAAAATGTTTTAAAAAAAGCAATACACTCACTGCACACCAAATCCCTGATGCCCTCGTCTTCTAGAAATAACGTAAAATAATAAACCAACATATACTCCCTGTCCGCCGTAGTCCAAGGTAATCCAGATTTTCCCATGGCGATCTCACGTGTTAAACAGTCACATCTGGAGATGTGACCACTCTACCCGGCCGACGATACACTGACCAGAGCTAATCGCCCTCGCGGCGTATCAGCTGATCGGCTCCGGTGCTCTCACTTACGGCACCGCTGCGTGGGAAAGTTCTCACACAGCGGTAGTGCTGTAAGCGAGAGCTCATGAACTCCGGTGAGTTCTCACGGCAATGCAGTGATACACTGCGGGAGATATTACCTCCTATCAGTGTATCACCAGAGGCCGGGTAGAGTGGTCACATCTCCCGATGTGACTGTTCTACACGTGAGATCAGCGTGGGACACTTGTTAAATGGACTACAGTGGACAATAAGTTTTTTAAGTTGGTTTATTATTTTATTTTTGTTGCAGGAGACGAGGGAGTCGGGGACTAGGTGTTCACTAAGTATGGTTGATTAAGATTAATAAAGGAGTCTGTGTGATTATTTCAAATAAAAGAGTTTATTCTGACTGTGTCTTTATTTACCATATAACTATAGGATTAGTAATGGATAGGTGTCTTATAGATGCCACTCCATTACTAATCTGTGGGCTTGATGTCACCGCACAATACAAAGGTGACATCAACCCCACAAATATTACCCCACTTGCCACCGCTACAGGCAAGTGGGAAGAGCGAGTCTAAATGCCAGTATCAGTGCATCTATAAGATGCGCCATTTCTGAGGCGGCTGAGAGCTGATGTTTTAAGCCTGGGGGGCAATATCCATGGCCCCTTCCCAGGCTATCAATATCAGCCTGCAGCTGTCTGCCTAGCCTTTGCTAGTTTGATTTGATAGGGGGACCCCATTCAAGTTTTTGGGGGGTTCCCCTGTAACCTCCCGATGTGACTGTTCTACACGTGAGATTGACGTGGGACAATCTGGATTACCTTGGACTACGGCGGACAGGGAGTATTTGTTTATTTATTATTTTACGCTATTTCTAGGAGACGAGGGCGTTGAGGATTTGGTGTGCAGTGAGTGTAATGTTTTTTTTTATTTTTTAGTGAATATATATGTAGTATGTGAATATGTATGTAATTTTACTTTTTCTAATTGTGAGCAGAGGCGCCAGCAGATGATACTACTCTCCCACCAGTGGCACCTGTTGTCACTGTTATCACTGACACCAGACATAGCCGGATGGGAGCAGTAGTCTCATCCGCCCAAGCCTGCATTTTTACCGCAGGTCACCACTTCGGGTCACAGTCAGCTGTGGAGAAAAAAGAAAAGCAAGTTGACAGCACTCACAGAATTGGGGCGCAGGTGTCTAGTCCAAGGAACCCACTTGGAAACAGTATACAGCAAAAATTCAAATAGAACAGCGCTCCATCCGGGTGTATGATGTAGAAAAAGTCTTTTATTCAGCCATAAAAACGACGTTTCGACCACAGCCGGTCTTTATCAAGTATATACAAAACATACAAAAGGGCGGATTTAAATAGTATAGGCCAACACCAATCATAAAAACATACACTCCCACCTAAATACACATATACAAAAGACAGTGCAAAAGAGATCAGACCTCCATAGACACTGTATCTGTGTAGCCCTGGTGTTAGGCACACGCAGTACCCTGGAGAATGTGTGGAGAGATAGCAGTTCAATGCTCAATACCCATTCACTCAACATACACTAGACACACCCTTAGGGTAGTGTAGTCACTTGTGAGGGAGTGGTCAGGGTGTATTCGTTGAGTGATTAGAGTAGTCAGTTTCCTGTCTTCGGACAGAGCAGACGTGTGGAGTCTAGCTGGGACTTGGAGGGAGGAAGCAGTCCAGCCGGGTTCCATCAGCAGTTCAGCAAGTGGAGGCCAGTAAGGGCGAGATATAGATCACCTCAGCCTGGTCAGAGCTGTACCTCACTTGAATACATTGAAAGAAAGAAGAGCTTAGTAGCAGAATACTTCAGTCGCCTGTCCCAAGGACAGTGAAAGGTTCAGAGACGTGCTCCTGCCTAGTGGATAACTGAGAGTCTGGAACTAACTCTAAAGGAAGAGAAGAAGGGAGTGATTATATGACTTTTTGCAAGTGTGAGTGTTTATGCTACCAGCGAGGACAAGGCGAAAGGCACAGTGGAAAGATTATTTGAAAAGTGCTTTTGGATTGA
This sequence comes from Oophaga sylvatica, assembly GCA_033576555.1. Taxonomy (NCBI): domain Eukaryota; kingdom Metazoa; phylum Chordata; class Amphibia; order Anura; family Dendrobatidae; genus Oophaga; species Oophaga sylvatica. The sequence continues at coordinate 49,123 of JARQOD010000675.1, forward strand.
AGAAGTCCTGCACATTGCTACCGGTCACTGGGGACCGAAGGATCACTATTAGCTTCAAGCATAGTGGTAAGAAAACCAGAGATTTACCGGACCTTAGGTCGCGGCAAACAGCCCCAAATAGTCAGTACGTAACTGGGGTCAGGGGGAGTGAGGACCTTGAGTCTCTGCAGGACAAGATAGGAATTCAGCTCTCTCACAGGAAGGCTCCTACCACAAAACTGACTGGGCGTACAGCTATGGAATAGCTGGAGTTATAGAGGGAACTACGCTTCAGGCTGGTTGTACTCATCGTGTTGAAAGTAAAGGAGGCCCCTAACTTGTCCAGCTGCTATCTCAAAATACATTCTCCTTGGATCAGCCTCCCTGGGACCTGCCTGAACATCTTACAAGTAAAGGTATGGAAAGACGCTGACCGTGTGAGACTGTGTTATTTATCTGCACCCGACTTCACTAACTTCATAGACTTTGAGGGACCAGTCCCACCTGTAGGGGACCTGACATCTAGCTGCCTCACCATCCCCTCAGAGATCTACAGCAGCGCTGGTACAAATTACCAGAAGACTACAGGTGGCGTCACGAACTGTATATAAATCTATCCCCTGTAAATATTCCCCCAACATACGCCAGACCGCCAGGGCCACAGACCGAGCCACCGCTACCTGTGACAAACCCCATAGACTTCCATGGGCTCGGCTCTGAGTACCCCATTGCCCTGGTAACCCACAATTGTGGTGGCGGGTCGACACAAAACTTTGGCGTCACGAACAGGATGCGAAACTCGCAGAATTGCGAGCCCTGTGTGCCTATGGAATTGTTTTTGTGAAAAAGGACTGTTTGCACTTTTGGCGCCAAAATCGCCATTTTTGTCGCCATATTCGCGCCCTCAGGCGCTGGAGAAGAAGGTGGGCGTACCTTCGTGGGCGTGTACCCCCTGTGGCGCGAAGAAAATGCCTGCCCTCTCAAAGTGCTATTACAATATGCGATCCTGCCCTACAGCAAAGGAGGTCCGCCTCCTCTTCACCTTCCCTGCGAGGAGGAGGAGACGCAAACCCCGCCTCCACGGAAGAGACCGGACGTCTCTGGAGGGAGATGAAAGAATCTTCTGGAACATCATGGAAGCAGGACGTGTGCAGCCGAGCAGGGAAGCGGAGGAAGGCAGGCCCCGTGCCCCAGCCAAGCTGCCACCAGCACCGGAGTCATCCGTGGTCCTGCACCTGCAGCAAGCATTGCTGGAAGTTAAAGAGGAAAATGCACGACTAAGAAAGATGATTTTGCCACAACCTGGATTTGAAGAGATCGAGAGACGCCGGCGTACCCTGGAGCAGCGGCGGCTGTGGGACGCGGTGTTCTCCCCCTTCGATGATCCCCTACGTCTGGAGTTACCAAAACTTCTGCTGCCCAAGGCAAAGGAGCAACCGGAGGCTGCCCCCGAAAATACCAATCCTGATCCCACCGGTGAAGCGGTGGAGGCGAAGGAGGTTGAGGAGGTACCGCCAGTTCCGGAACTCCCGCCCGGCCAGGAGGCCGCAGCAGATGATCGAACCCCGGCAGGGACACCGGAGGGGTCCTGTCCGTCGTTACCAGACGTCGACTGGGACGAAATGGCGCGCCTGGATGACGTCGCCTACACCGCCCAGTGGGAACGTGAGTGGCAGAGTCGTGAGGAGAAGCAGAAACGCCAGCAGGAGGAAGAGCGGGAAGCTCAGCGGAATCGTCAGCGGCAACATGCAGAGCTGATCGCGGACAAGGAGAGTGTCCGGAGAGAGAAAGGTACCCTGAGGGAACCGCGGCGGCACGGGTGTGTGACAGAGTTCCAGCTCCGGAAGGGCTGGGGCTTCATAAGAGAACCGGGCCTCTACCCAGGGGTCTTTGTCAGCAGACGTGACGTAGAATCCCACCTACCGCAAGGTCATCCCGGAGGGACCTAGTTAATGGAGACATTGTCACCTATACACGACACTGGGGTATGAAGGGATGGTATGCCCTTAACCCCTTCACCCCCAAGGGTGGTTTGCACGTTAATGACCGGGACATTTTTACAATTCTGACCACTGTCTCTTTATGAGGTTATAACTCCGGAACGCTTCAACGGATCTTCGCGATTCTGAGATTGTTTTCTCGTGACATATTGTACTTCATGTTAGTGTAAAATTTCTTCCATATAACTTGCGTTTATTTTTGAAAAATACGCAAATATGGCAAAAATTTTGAAAATTTAGCAATTTTCAAACTTTGAATTTTTATTCCCTTAAAACAGAGAAATATGTAACACAAAATAGTTAAGAAATAACATTTCCCACATGTCTACTTTACATCAGCACAATTTTGGAATCAAAATTTTTTTTTGTTAGGAAGTTATAAGGGTTAAAAGTTGACCAGCGATTTCTCATTTTTACAACAAAATTTACAAAGCCATTTTTTTTAGGGACCACCTCACATTTGAAGTCACTTTGAGGGGTCTACATGACAAAAATACCCAAAAGTGACACCATTCTAAAAACTGCACCCTCAAGGTACTCAAAACCACATTCAAGAAGTTTATTAACCCTTCAGGTGCTTCACAGGAACTAAAGCAAGTGGAAGGAAAAAATGAATATTTAACTTTTAGCCACAAAAATGATCTTTTACAAACTTTTTTTTTATTTCACAAGGGTAAAAGGAGAAAATGGACAGATAAGGTTGTTATGCAATTTCTCCTGAGTACGCCAATACCCCATATGTGGGGAAAACCACTGTTTGGGCACACGGCAGAGCTCGTAAGGGAAGGAGCGCCGTTTGACTTTTTCAAACTAAAATTGGCTGAGTTGAGATTGGACGCCATGTCGCGCTTGGAGAACCTCTGATGCGCCTAAACAGTGGAAACCCCCCACAAGTGACACCATTTTGGAAACTAGACCCCTAAGGTACTTATCTAGATCTGTTGTGAGCACTTTGAACCCCCAAGTGTTTCACAAAAGTTTATAATGCCTGGGTGTGAAAAAAAAAAAAATAAATTCCACAAAATGATTTTTTAGTCCTAAATTTTGAATTTTCCCAAGGAAATTGGACCCCAAAAGTTGTCCAATTTGTCCTGAGTACGCTGATACCCCATATGTGGGGGTGGAAAACTGTTTGGGCGCACGGCAGGGCTTGGAAAGGAAGTAGTAACGTTTGGAATGCAGACGTTGATGGGGGTCATGTTCCGTTTGCAGTGCCCAGATGAGCCTAAACAGTGGAAATCCCCACAAGTGACCCCATTTTGGAAACTAGACCCCCTAAGGAACTTATCTAGATCTTTGGTGAGCACTTTGAACCCCAAGTGCTTCACACAAGTTTATAATGCCCGGGCATGAAAATAAAAAATCCTATTTTTTTCCCACAAAAATTATCTTTTAGTCACTAATTTTTTATTTTCCCAAGGGTATCAGGAGAAATTGGACCACATAAGTTGTTGTCCAATTTGTCCTGAGTACGCTGATGCCCCATATGTGGGGGGGAACCACTGTTTGGGCGCACGGCAGAGCTCGGAAGGGAAGGAGCACCATTTGACTTTTTCCAACCAAAATTGGCTGGAATTGAGATTGGATGCCATGTTGCATTTGGAGAGCCCCTGATGTGCCTAAACAGTGGAAACCCCCACAAATGACCCCATTTGGGAAACTAGACCCCTAAGGAACTTATCTAGATCTTTGGTGAGCAATTTGAACCCTCAAGTGCTTCACACAAGTTTATAACGTAGAGCCGTAAATTTAAAAATCATATTTTTTCCACAAAATGATCTTTTCACCCCAATTTTATTTTTCCAAGGGTAACAAGACTCCAAAAGTTATTGTGCAATTTGTCCTGAGTACACTGATACCCATATGTGGGGGTATACCACTGTTTGGTGCATGGCAGAGTTGGAAGGGAAGGAGCGCCATCTCACTTTTTCAACGCAGAATGGCTGGACGCCATGTCGTGTTTGGAGAGCTCCTGATCTGCCTAAACAGTGGAAACCCCCACAAATGACACATTTTGGAAACTAGACCCTCAAGGAACTTATCTAGATGTGTGGTGAGAACTTTGAACCCCCAGGTGTTTCACTAAAGTTATAACGTACAGCCTTAAAATAAAAAATCTTTTTTTTTTTTACAAAAATGATTTTTTCGCCCCCAATATTTTATTTTCACAAGGGTAACAGAAGAAATTGGAACCCAAAAGTTGTTGTCCAATTTGTCCTGAGTACGCTGATACCCAATATGTAGGAGAAAACTACTGTATGGGTGCACGTCAGGGCTCGGAAGGGAAGTAGTGACGTTTTGGATTGCAGACTTTGATGGAATGGTCTGGGGGCGTCATGTCGCATTTGGAGAGCCCCTGATACGCCTAAACAGTGGAAACCCCCACAAGTGACCCCATTTTGGAAAATAGACCCCACAAGGAACTTATCTAGATGTGTGGTGAGCACTTTGAACCCCGAAGTGCTTCACAGAAGTTTATAACGCACAGCCGTAAAAATAAAAAATCCTTTTTTTTTTTACAAAAATGATTTTTTCGCCCCCAATATTTTATTTTCACAAGGGTAACAGGAGAAATTGGACCCAAAGTTGTTGTCCAATTTGTCCTGAGTACGCTGATACCCAATATGTGGAGAAAACTACTGTATGGGCGCATGTCAGGGCTCGGAAAGGGAAGTAGTGACGTTTTGGATTGCAGACTTTGATGGAATGGTCTGGGGGGTCATGTCGCATTTGGAGAGCCCCTGATGCGCCTAAACAGTGGAAACCCCCACAAATGACCCATTTTGGAAAATAGACCTCACAAGGAACTTACCTAGATGTGTGGTGAGCACTTTGAACCCCGAAGTGCTTCACAGAAGTTTATAACGCACAGCCGTAAAAATAAAAAATCCTTTTTTTTTTTACAAAATGATTTTTTTGCCCCCAATATTTTATTTTCACAAGGGCAACAGGAGAAATTGGACCCCAAAAGTTGTTGTCCAATTTGTCCTGAGTACGCTGATACCCATATGTGGGAGAAAACTACTGTATGGGCGCATGTCAGGGCTCGGAAAGGGAAGTATGACGTTTTGGATTGCAGACTTTGATGGAATGGTCTGGGGGCGTCATGTCGCATTTGGAGAGCCCTGATGCGCCTAAACAGTGGAAATCCCAACAAGTGACCCCATTTTGGAAAATAGACCCCACAAGGAACTTATTTAGATGTGTGGTGAGCGCTATGAAGCCCAAGTGCTTCACAGAAGTTTATAATGTACAGCCGTAAAAACAAAAAAATCTTATTTTTTTTACAAAAATAATATTTTCGCCCCCAGTTTTTATTTTCCCAAGGGTAACAGAAGAAATAGGACAAATTTCACAATAACTCTTGGGGTCCAGAGTACGCTGATACCCATATGTGGGGATAAACTACTGTTTGGACGCATGGCAGAGCTCAGAAGTGAAGGAACACCGTTTGACTTTTTCACGCAGAATTGGCTGGAATGGAGATCAGACGCCATGTCACATTTGGAGAGCCCCTGATGTGCCTAAACAGCGGAAACCCCCCAATTCTAACTCCAACCCTAACCCCAACACACCCCTAACCCTAGTCCCAACCCTAATCCCAACCCTAACCCTAATCCTAACTCTAACCCTATCCTAACTTTAGCGCCAACCCTAACCCTAACTTTAGCCGAAACCCTAACCCTAACCCTAATGGGAAAATGGAAATAAATACATTTTTTTTATTTTATTATTTTTCCCTAACTAAGGGGTGATAAAGGGGTTTGATTTACTATTTATAGCGGTTTTTGTGATTGGCAGCTGTCACGCTAAAAGACGCTTTTTATTGCAAAAAGTAGTTTTTGCATCGCCACATTTTGAGAGCTATAATTTTTGCATATTTTGGCCCACAATGTCATGTGAGGTCTTCATTTTTGCGGACGAGGTGACGCTTTTATTGGTACCATTTTTGAGCACGTGACATTTTTGATCGCTTTTTATTTCGATTTTTGGGAGGTTAGAATGAACAAAAATCAGCAATTCATGAATTTCTTTTGGTGAGGCGTTTTTATTGTTCCGCGTGTGGTAAAATCGATAAAGCAGTTTTATTCTTCGGGTCAGTACGATTATGGCGATACCTCATTTATATAATTTTTTATGTTTTGGCGCTTTTATAGAATAAAAACAATTTTATATAAAAATAATTATTTTTGCATCGCTTTATTCTGCGAGCTATAACTTTTTATTTTTTCGCTGATGATGCTGTGTGACGCTCGTTTTTTGCGGGACAAGATGACGTTTTCAGCGGTACCATGTTTATTTATATCCGTCTTTTTGATCGCGTGTTATTCCACTTTTTGTTCAGCGGTATGATGATAAAGCACTGATTTTTTGCTTCGTTTTTATTTTTTATTTTTTAAGGGTTCACAAAAGGGGTTAACTAGTGGGACAGTTTTATAGGGGGGGTCGTTACGGACGCGGCGATACCATATATGTGTACTTTTATTGTTTTATTTTTTTATTTACAATAAGTAATGAATTTATTGGGGAATATTTTTTTTTTTTTTTTTTTTTTTGGATTTTTTTTTACACATGTTTATTTTACTTTTTTTTACTTTTTTACTTTGTCCCAGGGTGGGACATCACTGTATTTCATCAGATCGCTGGTGTGACAGTGTGCACAGCACTCTGTCACACCAGCGATCGCTCAGGCAGTGCAGCAGGCTTCTCAGTGCCTGCTCTCGGCAGCACTGAGGTAGCCGCCTCCTCCAGGACCCCAGCGCCATCTTGGATCCGGGTCCTGGGAGGGAGGAAGCCCTCAGAGCAGCGCGATCACATCGCGCTGGTCTGAGGGTCTCAGGGGGGCGGAGGACGTCCCCACCGCCCCTGGCGTGATGCGAGTCGTAGAGACACGCAGACAACGCAGCAGGAGTGAGGCGGGAGCTCACGAATGTCAGCGGCAACATCAGAGCTGACGCGGACAAGGAGAGTGTCCGGAGAGAAAGTACCTGAGAACCCGGCGGCACGGGTGTGTGTGACAGAGTTCCAGCTCCGGAAGGGCTGGGCTTCATAGGAACCGGCCTCTACCCAGGGGTCTTTGTCAGCAGACGTGACGTAGAATCCACCTACCAGGTCATCCGGAAGGGACTAGTTAATGGGACATTGTCACCTATACACGACACTGGGGTATGAAGGGTGGTTGCTTAATGTCACAATCGTCCGTGACCCCGTCCCCGACGCAGGTAACGTCACCACTACCGCAGCGTCCCCGTCTCCAGCTCAAGCAGTATCCGGCCGTGCCCCAGCATCGCCCCCTGCAGGTACTTCGCAAGTGGAAGCGACACCTGTATACCGTTATCCTTCCACATCGCAACTAGCGACCCAATTTCCATCGCAATCCATGACACGATCCATATCGTTAACTGTGACTCAGATTGAAACGCAATCGGTGTCTCGCAAGGAGAATGTACCCGTTGCGCCCCTAGAGGTTCGCACAAGAACTGTGGCGACTCAAACCCCAATAGCAGGTCACGACTTGTTAGTCCTGGGATCTAGGGATCACCGCATTGTTCCAGCCCCCGGGGTGGAAAATGTAGTTGAAATAAATAAATAGTAAAAGAAAAACCGGTGAGATCCAGATAGGGGTCTACCATAAGTAAAGTTGTAAAAAGTTTAAGAATGTTTGCCAATTTTTGCACAAGTTAAATGAGTATATAATATATTTATATATTGCTAACAGTAGAATGCCCGGCTGGGTAAACAGATAAAAAGTTTTGCACTTTATTATTATTATAATGTGATATAATATGTGTCGTTTTGCTACAATGGACTCAGAGGCTGAGGACTGTGCCAGCCCAGAACTTATTTGTAAATAGTTGCGCTTCGGTGCTTTATCTTGGTTTTACATAAAACCAGCACAACTACCTCTGAATACAAAACCCGTGTGGTGTGGCACTGAGTGAGGTCTGCATTCGGATGTCCTGCAGCCCACCCAGGACCCACGTTGAAGGTTTGGTGCGGGTCCTTCACAAGAATACTGTGTATTTATTGAATGTTTTGATGCCTTAATACTTTTGTATTTTTCTATATTCAATGTGTTGTTTGCAACGTTCAAGACATCCTTACCTCCCGGATGGGACGAATTAATGTTTAATGTTGATGTTTTCATGCATAAACAAAACTGTTTCTTTGTATTTTACAGCCCGGGAGTGCTGTCTTTTACCATGGGGAATGTGTAGCCCTGGTGTTAGGCACACGCAGTACCCTGGAGAATGTGTGGAGAGATAGCAGTTCAATCTCAATACCCATTCACTCAACATACACTAGACACACCCTTAGGGTAGTGTAGTCACTTGTGAGGGAGTGGTCAGTGTGTATTCGTTGAGTGATTAGAGTAGTCAGTTTCCTGTCTTCGGACAGAGCAGACGTGTGGAGTCTAGCTGGGACTTGGAGGGAGGAAGCAGTCCAGCCGGGTTCCATCAGCAGTTCAGCAAGTGGAGGCCAGTAAGGGCGAGATATAGATCACCTCAGCCTGGTCAGAGCTGTACCTCACTTGAATACATTGACAAAGAAAGAAGAGCTTAGTGCAGAAATACTTCAGTCGCCTGTCCCAAGGACAGTGAAAGGTTCAGAGACGTGCTCCTGCCTAGTGGATAACTGAGAGTCTGGAACTAACTCTAAAGGAAGAGAAGAAGGGAGTGATTATATGACTTTTTGCAAGTGTGAGTGTTTATGCTACCAGCGAGGACAAGGCGAAAGGCACAGTGGAAAGATTATTTGAAAAGTGCTTTTGGATTGAAGAAGTCCTGCACATTGCTACCGGTCACTGGGGACCGAAGGATCACTATTAGCTTCAAGCATAGTGGTAAGAAAACCAGAGATTTACCGGACCTTAGGTCGCGGCAAACAGCCCCAAATAGTCAGTACGTAACTGGGGTCAGGGGGAGTGAGGACCTTGAGTCTCTGCAGGACAAGATAGGAATTCAGCTCTCTCACAGGAAGGCTCCTACCACAAAACTGACTGGGCGGTACAGCTATGGAATAGCTGGAGTTATAGAGGGAACTACGCTTCAGGCTGGTTGTACTCATCGTGTTGAAAGTAAAGGAGGCCCCTAACTTGTCCAGCTGCTATCTCAAAATACATTCTCCTTGGATCAGCCTCCCTGGGACCTGCCTGAACATCTTACAAGTAAAGGTATGGAAAGACGCTGACCGTGTGAGACTGTGTTATTTATCTGCACCCGACTTCACTAACTTCATAGACTTTGAGGGACCAGTCCCACCTGTAGGGGACCTGACATCTAGCTGCCTCACCATCCCCTCAGAGATCTACAGCAGCGCTGGTACAAATTACAGAAGACTACAGGTGGCGTCACGAACTGTATATAAATCTATCCCCTGTAAATATTCCCCCAACATACGCCAGACCGCCAGGGCCACAGACCGAGCCACCGCTACCTGTGACAAACCCCATAGACTTCCATGGGCTTGGCTCTGAGTACCCCATTGCCCTGGTAACCCACAATTGTGGTGGCGGGTCGACACATATCCATTCACAATGAACATATGTATACATTTCACAATCAGATATATAAGCAGATTCCTCTGATATTACATCTTATCAAGAATAGCTTCCTCATGTTGTCATAGAGACGCGAGTTCATCGAATTCCACCTTCATTTGCATCCAAGCGGCAGATCCAATCAAAAGAAGGGAAAAAAAACGGCGCCAAGACAAAAGGAATCAGCTATCGGCATTAGTGTACATTACCTATATTATATATATATAATATATATATATATATACCTATATCACCAATCACTGCATCGCTGTCTGCAGAATAAGATGCCAACGGCGTCATGAGGGGAATGACACAAAGCAGGTGAAGTCACACAGTGTGCGGACACTCACCGTGCAGCCTGGAGTGCACAGTCACATCACAGAACCGGAAGAGGCGTCACAGTCAGTGCCCACGCTGGTCTGGAGAGACGCATCCACATCACCGCCCATCGGGGAAACCTGGAGAGAGCAGGACGCGGCGCAGGCGCATTATACCCAGATGTGATCGCAGTAACCACCGCCATCTCACTTCACGGGATATTCCTACCTAGACTGCACACATCCCGCTGCAGGAGCAATTGTTCAAGATCCACCACCTTTATAGGCAATATCCTTCACAGCGAAGCAATTAAACATATGAGGAATATTATGCAAACAAAATTTTTTTAAATAAACAGGACCATGGGGAACAAGGGGAGAGAGGGAAAAAGAACAAATAATGTACACCAACACTTCAAATGTGAGAACCACCATCTCAATACCGCTTGTCCACCATGTGTCCTATAAAAAAAGGAAAAACAAAAAATTAATATAAAAAAACAAAAATTATCTACAGTATCAATAACTATACAACACAACATCAAAGAAAGAACTTATTAAAAAGAACATATCACATACACAGGAACATAACCTCTAGATCAAGTCACCGATTATGTAAACTGAATTCAATGTTCAACCCGGCCGGCTGCAAAGACCCCAATCTATGAATCCAGCTCAAGTCCTTATTCCGAAGTATTTTAGCCCTATCGCCTCCCTTCTTAGTGCCGGGACGCTGTCAATGACTGAATCTAAGCTGCTTAACTGAATGTCTATTATCCACAAAATGTTTAGGAACCGGTAAATCTACAAGTTTAGTTCTGATCGTACTTTTATGCTTACTAATGCGTGCACGTACCTCCATGGTTGTCTCCCCGACATACATCAACCCACACGGGCGTACAATCATATATACCATAAAACTAGATGTACAGGAGTACCTCTCCTGCAAAAAATCTTTTTACCAGTTTGGGGATGGCAAAAAGAATCTCCCTTACGCATGTTATTACAACACGCACAACCTAGACACGGATAATTACCGAGGAGCGCTAAGCGTACGCTGGATCGACATTTTAGATGACCCAACATCCGATTTAACTAGCTTGTCACGTAAATTACGGCCCCTACGAAAAGACATAATAGGTAAAGATTCAACTTCAGCAGCAGTCGGTGATCCTCGCTTTAGAAGGGGCCAATGTTTCCTCAGAGTAGTGCTAATACGATCACTGGCAGGATTAAACGTGGATACAAAAGGAACCCGTTTCCTCTGTAATCTAACATTTGGCGCATGACGGGAGTCCTCACCTGTCGTATTGAGAGCTTTCATCTTATAACTCATCACCTCTTTTTTCGGGTATCCCCTCGACATGAATTTGCTACACATACTATCTAAACGTTGATCAACACTCTTCATCGGATACTATTCTTACACGTAGCATTTGACTCCACGGTAAGGAGTTAACCACTCTCTTTGGATGATTGCTATTGTATAACAAGAGGCTGTTTCTGTCTGTACTTTTTACATACAAATCTGTCTTCAAAAGACAAAGACTCTGAAAAGATTACCGTCCTTATACACTAAAGTGTCGAGGAATTGTACCTGTGAAACCGAATGTGACAGTGAATTTCAATTCGGGATATATTTGATTTAATTCAGAAATTGTTTCACAGGTACAATTCCTCGACACTTTAGTGTATAAGGACGGTAATCTTTTCAGAGTCTTTGTCTTTTGAAGACAGATTTGTATGTAAAAAGTACAGACAGAAACAGCCTCTTGTTATACAATAGCAATCATCCAAAGAGAGTGGAGAAAGGAGGCGATAGGGCTAAAATACTTCGGAATAAGGACTTGAGATAGATTCATAGATTGGTGTTGTGAGTGGGCTTGGGATGAGTTCTGAGCAGAGGCTCCCTCTGGTGGTTACAAGCGGTGCTGGTCTGTCCAGTGAAGATTGTGAAGATTGTGAATCAGGTGTTACTGACTGGTCTTATATAAGGGAGTCACCTTCCCATCAGGGTTGCCGGTGATCAATTGTTCTGGTCTGAATCCTTGATTCCTGTTTCCTTTGTAGCCTGCTGTGTCGTGTCTGCATCTCCTGCTAACAGATAAGACATTTTCTTCTTTTGTTTTTGTGCTTGATTTTTGCATTTTGTCCTGCACTTCTGTGGGGGCCTTCAGGGTCCCCTCCGGGGGCTTTTGCCCTCTCAGTTTAGTTCAGCCACTGATGTTTGTACCTTTGCTTTTTCCAGTTTTTTCAGTGGCTGCTGTTTTGATTTTGTTACACCAGAGAACTAATTTAGGTGGTAGAGGTCGTGTGATCTCAGTGTTTTTGAAATTAGTAGAGTTGGTGCTTTTCAGGGTTTTCTGGGATTGCAGTAAGTACCCTTCCTGTCCTTTTCTATTTAGTTAGTTTGGGCCCCAGCGTTTGCTCATACTATTTTCTGTCTGTGTCAGTGTTTCTTCTTGTCTAACCGCCATTACATGTTTGGGGGCTTTCTATTATCTTTGGGGTTCTGTTCCGGGGCAGATAGCTTTCCTATTTCTATCTTTAGGTGTAGTTAGTTTCTCAGGCTGTGACGAGGCGTCTAGGACCAACGTAGGAACGCTCCACGGCTGCCTCTAGTTGTTGTGGTTAGTCAGGGTACTGCAATCTCATAGATTCCAACTGCTCTGGTGTATTGCCTTTTTTGCCTGCACTCCTCAGCTACCGAAACATAACAGTATCACCGGCCTAAAATTTAAAATTGTATGGTACTCACAGAAGGGAAAAAATTTGTGAAAGAAAAAACGGTTGTCAGAGTTGTCAGAGATATTTTTCTGTTTGTTGCATTTTTTTTTTTTTCCCCTCTGTATCTCTGGGTGCTGGGGAGGATTTTTTCTCTCAATGGAGTTTGCACAGTTGTCTGGCCGTGTGGATCAGCTTGCCACTGAGGTTCAGAGTATTGCTGCATATCTTGCTAGGTTGCCTGTTGTGGAACCTAGGATCCCCATGCCAGATTTGTTTTTAGGGGATCGAGCTAAGTTTCAGAATTTCAAAAATAATTGTAAATTGTTTTTTTGCCTTAAAATCTAAGTCCTCAGGGAATGCAGCGCAGCAGGTTCAAATTATCATCTCTCTCCTGCGCGGCGATCCTCAGGATTGGGCCTTTTCCCTGACACCTGGGGATCCTGTTTTGAGTGATGTTGATGCATTTTTTCAGGCTTTGGGGTTATTGTACGATGAGCCTAATGTCACTGATCAAGCTGAAAAAGCCTTGTTGGCATTAAATCAGGGGCTTGATGACGCTGAGTTATACTGTCAGAGATTCCGTAGGTGGGCAGTCCTGACCAAGTGGAATGACGACGCTTTGGCGGCCCTTTTTCGGAAGGGTCTGTCAGATAATGTAAAGGATTTTATGGTGGGATTCCCTGTCCCCTCTGGTCTTAATGATTCTATGTCATTAGCGATTCAAATTGACAGACGTTTGCGTGAGCGGAGAAGTATGCGTGGAATGGTGTTGCCTTGTGAACCTGCTTCTGAATCCATGCAGTGTGATAGAGTGGTGTCTGGGGCACAGCGTCATGAGTTTCGAAAGCGCAATGGGTTATGTTTCTACTGTGGTGATGCCTCTCATGCTATTTCAGTCTGCCCTAAGCGGGGAAGACATTTTGCACGCTCAGTTGTCTTGGGTAGTGTTCAGACTAAGTTTTTATTAACTGTCACTCTGATATGCTCTCTGTCCTCATTTTCTGCTCAGGCTTTCGTTGATTCTGGAGCAGCTATTAACCTGATGGATTATGATTTTGCTAAACGTTGTGGGTTTCCCTTGATACCCCTACAGAAGTCTATTCCCCTACTGGGGATCGATTCTACCCCTTTGGCTGAGAATAAACCTCAGTTCTCTACTCAGGTGATAATGAGGGTTGAACCTGATCATCAAGAGTGCTGCAAATTTTTGGTTCTGTATAATCTGCATGATATTATCGTACTGGGTTTCCCTTGGTTACAGTCTCATAATCCTGTTTTGGATTGGAAATCTGTGTCTGTAACCAGTTGGGGCTGCCAATGTGTTAATACCAACACTCCTGTTTTTTCTGCCTCCCCCCAGGCTCAGGATGTTCCTGACTTTTTGATTGATTTTTCTGATGTGTTTAGCGAAAGTAAATCTGCATCCTTGCCTCCCCATAGGAGCTATGACTGTGCTATTGAATTAGTGCCTGGTAGTAAATTCCCTAAAGGTCGCCTTTTTAACTTGTCTGTACCTGAACATGACGCTATGCGGTCTTATATCAAGGAGTCATTGGAGAAGGGTCATATCAGACCATCCTCTTCACCCTTAGGTGCCGGTTTTTTCTTTGTGGCCAAAAAGGATGGTTCATTAAGGCCGTGTATTGATTATCGTCTTTTGAACAATATTACTGTGAAATATCAATACCCGTTACCCTTGATTTCTGACCTGTTTTCCAGGGTGAAAAACGCTACTCGGTTTACCAAGCTTGACCTCAGGGGGGCATATAACCTTATTCGCATTAAGCACGGGGATGAATGGAAGACGGCTTTCAATACCCCGGAGGGGCATTTTGAGTACCTTGTGATGCCCTTTGGGCTCACTAATGCTCCTTCTGTCTTCCAGTCCTTCATGAATGACATTTTCAGGGATTTTGTGGATAAATTTCTGATTGTTTATTTGGATGATATCTTGATTTTTTCTAATGACTGGGACTCTCATGTGAAACATGTTCGAACTGTATTCCAGATTTTGAGAGAGAATGCTCTGTATGTGAAGGGATCAAAGTGTCTTTTTGGCGTACAGAGGATCTCATTTCTGGGATTCATTTTGTCCCCATCTGTTATTGAAATGGACCCGGTCAAGGTTCAGGCCATCTGTGATTGGGTCCAACCTACTTCATTAAAGGCTCTTCAAAGATTTTTGGGTTTTGCCAATTTTTATTGTAAATTTATTGGTAATTTCTCGGTTATTGTTAAACCATTAACTGATTTGACCAAAAAGGGTTCTGATGTGGTGAATTGGCCTCCTGAGGCAGTCTCTGCATTTCAGGAACTTAAGCAGAGATTCACTTCTGCTCCTGTTCTATGGCAGCCTGATGTTTCTCTGCCATTTCAGGTGGAGGTTGATGCCTCTGAAATTGGGGCAGGTGCTGTTTTGTCCCAAAAAGATCCAGAGACCTCTAAAAGTAACCCTTGTGCCTTTTTCTCTCGAAAATTTTCTCCTACTGAACGTAATTATGACGTGGGTAATCGGGAGTTATTGGCCATGAAGTGGGCTTTTGAAGAGTGGAGACATTGGCTGGAGGGAGCCAAACATCAGGTGGTGGTCCTTACTGACCATAAGAATCTGGTTTATCTGGAATCTGCCAAGCGACTCAATCCTAGACAGGCCAGGTGGGCCTTGTTTTTCACACGTTTTAATTTTGTGGTTTCCTTTCTTCCTGGCACTAAGAATGTTAAGGCGGATGCCCTCTCGAGGAGCTTCCTTGCGGACTCTCCTGAGTTATCTGATCCTTCTGTTATTTTGAAAGAGGGTGTAGTTCTTTCCGCCATCTCACCTAATTTGAGACTTGCTCTGGAGGGGTGT
The DNA here is from genome assembly GCA_033576555.1 of Oophaga sylvatica. NCBI lineage: Eukaryota > Metazoa > Chordata > Amphibia > Anura > Dendrobatidae > Oophaga > Oophaga sylvatica. The sequence continues at coordinate 64,534 of JARQOD010000675.1, forward strand.
TCAGGAGGATAGGCCCGAGCGCTGCCCTGTTGGAAAATTGTTTGTCCCGGACCAGTGGAAAAAGAGTGTGATGTCTGAGATTCATTGTTCCGCGTTGGCTGGGCATCCCGGAATTTTTGGTACCAGAGACTTGGTTAGTCGGTCCTTTTGGTGGCCTACCTTGTCTCGTGATGTCAGGGAATTTGTGCAGTCCTGCGGGACTTGCTCTCACTCCAAGCCTTGCTCTCACTCTAGTGGTTTGTTGATGCCATTGCCTGTGCCCAAGAGACCATGGACCCATATCTCTATGGATTTCATTTCCGACCTTCCTGTTTCTCAGAGAATGACCGCCATCTGGGTGATTTGTGATAGGTTTTCTAAGATGATACATCTTGTGCCATTACCTAAGTTGCCTTCCTCCTCTGAATTGGTGCCGTTGTTCCTTCAGCACGTGGTTCGTTTACATGGCATTCCTGAGAACATAGTGTCTGACAGAGGAGTCCAGTTTGTTTCCAGATTTTGGAGGACTTTTTGTTCTAAACTGGGTGTTCAATTGTCTTTCTCCTCGGCATTTCATCCTCAGACCAATGGTCAAACTGAGAGAACAAACCAGACATTGGAGACTTATCTAAGATGCTTTGTGTCTGCTGATCAGTATGACTGGGTCTCTTTTTTGCCTTTGGCTGAGTTTGCTCTTAATAATAGGGCTAGCTCTGCCACTTTGATGTCTCCGTTTTTCTGTAATTCTGGGTTTCACCCTCGATTTTCTTCAGGACAGACGGAGGCTTCTGTCTGTCCAGGTGTTGACTCTGTTGTGGAGCGTATGCAACAGATTTGGGACCAGGTAGTGGAGAGGTTGTCCCTCTCTCAGGAGAGGGCCCAGCGGTTTGCTAACCGGCATAGGACTGATGGTCCTCGGTTTAAAGTAGGTGACTTGGTCTGGTTGTCCTCAAAAAATATTCCTATGAGAGTAGCATCTCCTAAATTTAAGCCTAGGTTCATTGGACCTTATAAGATCATAGAGATTATTAATCCTGTTTCTTTTCGTTTGCTTCTTCCAGGGACATTTAAGATCCATAACGTGTTCCACAAGTCCTTGTTGAAGAGGTTTGTTGAGCCAGTGGTTCCTGCTGCTGTGCCTCCTGACCCTGTTTGGTTGAGGGCAATCTGGAGTATGTGGTTGAGAAAATATTAGATTCTCGTTTTTCTAGACGGAAACTCCAGTATTTGGTTAAGTGGAGAGGTTATGGTCAGGAAGACAATTCTTGGGTGTTTGCTTCGGACATCCATGCTAGGAGACTCATCCGTGCGTACCATAGAACTCATCCTGACCGACCTGGTTGCTCAAATGAGGGTTAGGTGACCCCTCCTCAAGGGGGGGGTACTATTGTGAGTGGGCTTGGGATGAGTTCTGAGCAGAGGCTCCCTCTGGTGGTTACAAGCGGTGCTGGTCTGTCCAGTGAAGATTGTGAAGATTGTGAATCAGGTGTTACTGACTGGTCTTATATAAGGGAGTCACCTTCCCATCAGGGTTGCCGGTGATCAATTGTTCTGGTCTGAATCCTTGATTCCTGTTTCCTTTGTAGCCTGCTGTGTCGTGTCTGCATCTCCTGCTAACAGATAAGACATTTTCTTCTTTTTGTTTTTGTGCTTGATTTTTGCATTTTGTCCTGCACTTCTGTGGGGGCCTTCAGGGTCCCCTCCGGGGGCTTTTGCCCTCTCAGTTTAGTTCAGCCACTGATGTTTGTACCTTTGCTTTTTCCAGTTTTTTCAGTGGCTGCTGTTTTGATTTTGTTACACCAGAGAACTAATTTAGGTGGTAGAGGTCGTGTGATCTCAGGTGTTTTTGAAATTAGTAGAGTTGGTGCTTTTCAGGGTTTGCTGGGATTGCAGTAAGTGCCCTTCCTATCCTTTTCTATTTAGTTAGTTTGGGCCCCAGCGTTTGCTCATACTATTTTCTGTCTGTGTCAGTATTTCATCTTGTCTAACCGCCATTACATGTTTGGGGGCTTTCTATTATCTTTGGGGTTCTGCTCCGGGGCAGATAGCTTTCCTATTTCTATCTTTAGGTGTAGTTAGTTTCTCAGGCTGTGACGAGGCGTCTAGGACCAACGTAGGAACGCTCCACGGCTGCCTCTAGTTGTGGTGGTTAGTCAGGGTACTGCAATCTCATAGATTCCAACTGCTCTGGTGTATTGCCTTTTTTGCCTGCACTCCTCAGCTACCGAAACATAACAGATTGGGGTCTTTGCAGCCGGCCGGGTTGAACATTGAATTCAGTTTACATAATAGGTGACTTGATCTAGAGGTTATGTTCCTGTGTATGTAATATGTTCTTTTTAATAAGCTCTTTCTTTGATGTTGTGTTGTATAGTTATTGATACTGTAGATAATTTTTGTTTTTTTATATTAATTTTTTGTTTTTCCTTTTTTTATAGGACACATGGTGGACAAGCGGTATTGAGATGGTGGTTCTCACATTTGAAGTGTTGGTGTACATTATTTGTTCTTTTTCCCTCTCTCCCCTTGTTCCCCATGATCCTGTTTATTTAAAAAAAATTTTGTTTAATAAAGATTTTGTTTGCATAATATTCCTCATATGTTTAATTGCTTCGCTGTGAAGGATATTGCCCATAAAGGTGGTGGATCTTGAACAATTGCTCCAGCAGCGGGATGTGTGCAGTCTAGGTAGGAATATCCCGTTATGTGAGATGGCGGTGGTTACTGTGATCACATCTGGGTATAATGCGCCTGCGCCGCGTCCTGCTCTCTCCAGGTTTCCCCGATGGGCGGTGATGTGGATGCGTCTCCAGACCAGCGTGGGCACTGACTGTGACGCCTCTTCCGGTTCTGTGATGTGACTGTGCACTCCAGGCTGCACGGTGAGTGTCCGCACACTGTGTGACTTCACCTGCTTTGTGTCATTCCCCTCATGACGCAGTTGGCGTCTTATTCTGCAGACAGCGATGCAGTGATTGGTGATATAGGTATATATATATATATATATATATATATATATATAGGTATATGATACACTAATGCTGATAGCTGATTCCTTTTGCCTTGGCGCCGCTTTTTTTCCCTTCTTTTGATTGGATCTGCCGCTTGGATGCAAATGAAGGTGGAATTCGATTAACTCACGTCCCTATGGCAACATGAGGAAGCTATTCTTGATTATATGTGATATCAGAGGAATCTGCTTATATATCTGATTGTGAAATATCAAAATACAAAAAGCATGCCTATGCTAATAGCTATACAAAAAATGCAACATCAGAAAAAAGGAAAAGGGACAGCTATTTAATGAAAAATGCAAATTTTATTAATGAAAAAAATATATAAATAAATTCACAAGAGGTAATAAAAAGTTAAAAAGTTGGAGGATACCAAGACGCAGAAAAAAGGCCCTTTTTTCTGCATCTTGGTATCCTCCAACTTTTTAACTTTTTATTACCTCTTGTGAATTTATTTATATATTTTTTTCATTAATAAAATTTGCATTTTTGATTAAATAGCTATCCTCTTTTCCTTTTTTCTGATGTTGCACTGATTGTGAAATGTATATATATATTTGTGGAGCCCAGCTGTGCTTGGAATCCTAATCTCCAGAAGGGTGCACTGAAGGTAACCACCACTGTTGTGAATGTTTTGGAAATGAATTCTGAGCAGAAGCTCCCTCTGGTGGTTACAAATAGTACTGAACCATTCAATGAGGATTGGCAATCAGGAGTCACAGACTGGCCTGATATAAGGGAGGTTCCCTCCCATCATGGTTGCCGGTGATCAATTGTTCTTGTCTCAACTGTGGTTCCTGGTTCACTTGGAAGCTTGCTGAGTCTTGCCTCTTCTTCTGCTTTCAGATAAGATATTTTCTGTTTTTGTTTTTGTGCTTACCATTTGCATATTTCTCTGCATTTCTCTGAGGTTAGCCAGGTTCCCCCCGGGGGGCTTGGGCTCCTCTCAGTTCTGCTGGAGCCACTGTTATTTGTTCATTTGCCTTTTCCAGTTTTTTCAGTGGCTGCGGCTTAGTTTTGTTACACCAGAGAACTGATTTAGGTGGTAGAGGTCGTGTGATCTCAGGTGTTTTTGCAATCAGTAGCGTTGGCATTTTTTAGGATTTTTTTGGATTGCTGTGAGTATCCTTTCTATCCTTTTCTGTCTAGACAGATTGGGCCCCAGCGTTTGCTCATACTATTTTCTGTCTGTGTCTGTATTTCCTCTTGTCTAACCGCCATTACATGTTTGGGGGCTTTTTATGTTCTTTGGGGATCTGCTCCGGGGCAGATAGCTTTCCTATTTCTATCTTTAGGTGTAGTTAATCTCTCAGGCTGTGAAGAGGCGTCTAGGACCAATGTAGGAACGCTCCACGGCTGCCTTAGTTGTGGTGATTAGTCAGGGTACTGCAATCCAGTAGATTCCAACCTCCCTGGTGCATTGCCATTTTTGCCTGCTCTCCTCAGCTACCAAAACATAACAGTATCACCGGCCAAACTGAAAATTGTATGGTACTCACAGAAGGGAAAAATAGTTTGGAAAGAAAAAAGTTGTCAGAGATTTTTTTTTTCTGCTTCTTGCATTTTTTCCCTCTTATTCTCTGGGTGCTGAGGAGGATTTTTTTTTCTCTCAATGGAGTTTGCACAGCTGTCTGGCCGGGTGGATCAGCTTGCCACTGAGGTTCGGAGTATTGCTGTCTATCTTGCTGGGTTGCCGGTTGTGGAACCTAGGATTCCCATGCCAGATTTGTTTTTGGGAGATCGGGCCAAATTTCTGAATTTCAAAAATAACTGTAAGTTGTTTTTTTGCCTTAAAACCTAAGTCCTCAGGGAACGCAGCACAGTAGGTTCAAATTGTCATCTCTCTCCTGAGCGGCAATCCTCAGGATTGGGCTTTTTCCCTGACACCTAGGGATCCTGTTTTGAATGATGTTGATGCATTTTTTCTGGCTCTGGGGTTATTGTACGATAAGCCTAATGTCACTGATCAAGCTGAAAGAACCTTGTTGGCATTAAATCAGGGGCTTGAGGACGCTGAGTTGTACTGTCAGAAATTCCAAAAATGGGCAGTCCTAACCAAATGGAATGATGAAGCTTTGGCAGCCCTTTTTCGGAAGGGGCTGTCAGAGAATGTAAAAGATGTTATGGTGGGTTTCCCTGCTCCCTCTGGTCTCAATGATTCTATGTCATTAGCGATTCAAATTGACAGACGTTTGCGTGAGCGTAGAAGTATGCGTGGAATAGTGTTGCCTTGTGAGCCAGCTTCTGAACCCATACAATGTGATAGAGTGGCTTCTGGGGCACATCGTCATGAGTTTCGAAAATGCAATGGGTTATGTTTCTACTGTGGTGACGCCTCTCATGCTATTTCTGTCTGCCCTAAGCGGGGAAGACGTTTTGCACGCTTAGTTGTCTTGGGTAGTGTTCAGACTAAATTTCTGTTGACTGTTACCCTGATTTGCTCCCTGTCCACATTTTCTGCTCAGGCTTTTGTTGATTCGGGAGCAGCTATTAACCTGATGGATTTTGATTTTGCCAAACGTTGTGGGTTTCCCTTGATACCCCTACGGAAGTCTATTCCCCTACTGGGGATTGATTCTACCCCTTTTGCTGAGAATAAACCCCAGTTTTCTACTCAGGTGATAATGAGGGTTGAACCTGATCATCAGGAGAGTTGCAAATTTTTGGTACTGTAAATCTGCATGACATTATTGTACTAGGTTTCCCTTGGTTACAGTCTCATAATCCTGTTTTGGATTGGAAATCTGTGTCTGTAACCAGTTGGGGCTGCCAATGTGTTAATGCCAACACTCCTGTTTTTTCTGCCTCTCCCCAGTCTCAGGATGTTCCTGACTTTTTGACTGATTTTTCTGATGTGTTTAGCGAAAGTAAATCTGCATCCTTGCCCCCCCATAGGAGCTATGACTGCGCTATTGAATTAGTGCCTGGTAGTAAATTCCCTAAAGGTCGCCTTTTTAACTTGTCTGTACCTGAACATGATGCTATGCGGTCTTATATCAAAGAGTCATTGGAGAAGGGTCATATCAGACCATCCACTTCACCCTTGGGTGTCGGTTTTTTCTTTGTGGCCAAAAAGGTTGGTTCATTAAGGCCGTGTATTGATTATCGTCTCTTGAACAATATCACTGTGAAATATCAATATCCGTTACCCTTGATTTCTGACCTGTTTTCCAGGGTGAAAAGTGCTACTTGGTTTACCAAGCTTGACCTCAGGGGGGCGTATAACCTTATTCGCATTAAGCACGGGGATGAATGGAAGACGGCGTTTAATACCCCAGAGGGGCATTTTGAGTACCTAGTGATGCCCTTGGGCTCACTAATGCTCCTTCCGTCTTCCAGTCCTTCATGAATGACATTTTCAGGGATTTTGTGGATAAATTTCTGATTGTTTATTTGGATGATATCTTGATTTTTTCCAATGACTGGGACTCTCATGTGAAACATGTTCGGACTGTGTTCCAGATTTTGAGAGAGAATGCTCTGTATGTGAAGGGATCAAAGTGTCTTTTTGGCGTACAGAGGATCTCATTTCTGGGATTCATTTTGTCTCCATCTGTTATTGAAATGGACCCGGTCAAGGTTCAGGCCATCTGTGATTGGGTCCAACTTAATTCATTAAAGGCTCTTCACAGATTCTTGGGTTTTGCCAATTTTTATCATAAATTTATTGGTAATTTCTCTGTTATTGTTAAACCATTGACTGATTTGACCAAAAAGGGTTCTGACATAGTGAATTGGCCTCCTGAGGCAGTCTCTGCGTTTCAGGAACTTAAGCAGAGATTCACTTCTGCTCCTGTTCTACGGCAGCCTGATGTTTCTCTGCCATTTCAGGTGGAGGTTGATGCCTCTGAAATTGGGGCAGGTGCCGTTTTGTCCCAAAGAGATCCTAAGACCTCTAAAAGTAACCCTTGTGCCTTTTTCTCTCTAAAATTTTCTCCAACTGAACGTAATTATGACGTGGGTAATCGGGAGTTATTGGCCATGAAGTGGGCTTTTGAAGAGTGGAGACATTGGCTGGAGGGAGCCATACATCAGGTGGTGGTCCTCACGGACCATAAGAATCTGGTTTATCTGGAATCTGCCAAGCGACTTAATCCTAGACAGGCCAGGTGGGCCTTGTTTTTCATACGTTTTAATTTTGTGGTTTCCTTTCTTCCTGGCACTAAGAATGTTAAGGCGGATGCCCTCTCGAGGAGTTTCCTTGCGGAGTCTCCTGAGTTATCTGATCCTGCTGTTATTTTGAAAGAGGGTGTGGATCTTTCCGACATCTCGCCCAATTTGAGACTGGCTCTGGAAGGGTGTCAGGAGGATACACCCGAGCGCTGCCCTATTGGGAAATTGTTTGTCCGAGACCGGTGGAAAAAGAGTGTGATGACTGAGATTCATTGTTCCGCGTTGGCCGATCATCCTGGAATTTTTGGTACCAGAGACTTGGTTAGTCGGTCCTTTTGGTGGCCTACTTTGTCTCGTGACGTCAGGGAATTTGTGCAGTCCTGTGGGACTTGCTCTCGCTCCAAGCCTTGCTTTCGCTCTAGTGGTTTGTTGATGCCATTGCCTGTGCCCAAGAGACCATGGACCCATATCTCTATGGATTTTATTTCCAACCTCCCTGTTTCTCAGAGAATGACCGTTATCTGGGTGATTTGGTTTTCCAAGATGATACATATTGTGCCATTACCTAAGTTGCCTTCCTCCTTCAAATTGGTGCCTTTGTTCCTTCAGCACGTGGTTCGGTTACACGGCATTCCTGAGAACATTGTGTCTGACAGAGGAGTCCAGTTTGTTTCCAGATTTTGGAGGACTTTTTGTTCTAAACTTGGTGTTCAATTGTCTTTCTCCTCTGCTTTTCATCCTCAGACCAATGGACAAACTGAGAGAACAAACCAGACATTGGAGACTTATCTGAGATGCTTTGTGTCTGCTGATCAAGATGACTGGGTCTCTTTTTTGCCTTTGGCTGAGTTTGCTCTTAATAATAGGGCAAGCTCTGCCACTTTGAAGTCTCCATTTTTCTGCAATTTTGGGTTTCACCCTCGATTTTCTTCGGGACAGACGGAGGCTTCTGTCTGTCCGGGTGTTGACTCTGTTGTGGAGCGTATGCAGCAGATTTGGGCCAGGTAGTGGAGAGGTTGTCCCTCTCTCAGGAGAAGGCCCAGCAGTTTGCCAACCGGCATAGGACTGCATTTCTGTGAGGTTGGCCAGGTTCCCCTCCCCGGGGGGCTTGGGCTCCTCTCAGTTCCTCTGGAGCCACTGTTATTTGTTCATTTGCCTTTTCCAGTTTTGTCTGTGGCTGCGGCTTAGTTTTGTTACACCAGAGAACTAATTTAGGTGGTAGAGGTCATGTGATCTCAGGTGTTTTTGCAATTAGTAGCGTTGGCTTTTTTTAAGGTTTTTTTTTATTGCAGTAAGTATCCTTCCTATCCTTTTCTGTCTAGGCAGATTGGGCCCCAGCGTTTGCTCATACTATTTTCTGTCTGTGTCTGTATTTCCTCTTGTCTAACCGCCATTACATGTTTGGGGGCTTCCTATGTTCTTTGGGGATCTGCTCCGGGGCAGATAGCTTTCCTCTTTCTATCTTTAGGTGTAGTTAATCTCTCAGGCTGTGAAGAGGCGTCTAGGACCAACGTAGGAACGCTCCACGGCTGCCTTTAGTTGTAGTGGTTTGTCAGGGTACTGCAATCCAGTAGATTCCAACCTCTCTGGTGTTTTGCCATTTTTGCCTGCTCTCCTCAGCTACCAAAACAAAACACACCACTAGAGGTCCAACATATACATTCACACACCTTCACCCATCCCTAGAGCCACCAGAGGGAACAGTTTAGCCATATATAAGGAGGGTGAAGACACTGAAGCCAGAGAAGAAAGCTTTAGTCACCTCAGAGGGTGAAGTGAAGAGCAGACATTCTATGCTTAGAGAGTATTGTGAGCGCAGAGAGCGCAGAAAGTGTGTGCAGTCTGGCACACAGAGCAGAGCTCAAAGAGGAGTTCAGCTGCTAATGAAGGAGTCTGAAGTCTGCAGCTTGAAGCTTAGTTCAAATGAGTGGAGGCTAGTAAAAGTGGAACGACACCCACTCCAGACTAGTCAGAGCTGAGTCAACTGAGTGCAGCTCAGTGAGAAAGCTTGCCGACGCTTTGAGAGCGGTGAAGAAGAAGGAGAAGCAGTCCACCATCTTCCAGTGAGTGATTGTGTGAGGGCCCGAGTAGGACGAAAGGCGAGTGGAAAGCAAGAGAGGGACAGAGGAGCCTAAACAGCTCATCCCCATCATTACAACCGGACACCCCGGGTCCGAGCTTACTGGAATCTTCATGACCAGTAGGAAATACCAGAGATCCTGCGGGACTACAAGTCGCAGGAGCCCTTAAGTGCTGATACGTAACTGGGTCAGGAAGACAGGAGTCTGGTCGGCGCAACCTTTAGAGACTGTGTTCTTTCCAATAGAAGGCCCTACACATGGTCAGCCGGGCGTAAAGTAAGAAGCAACCTCAGGCCTAGTTTCATACAGGTCAGAGACACCTTTTAGAAGTAAGGAGGCCCTATACCTACTCAGTGGAGGAAACTGGATTCCACCCTTCACCCTGCAGCGCCCGGGACGTGCCTGCAATAACATCTTCAGTAAAGGTACAGAAAGAGACTTTTGTGTGTGTGTCCATCTTATTACTCCTACCTTCGGATTCTCCTCCGTCCTGCACCCTTACATTCTATCTACCCTGAAGGACCCAGCCTTACCAGTGGAAGGCTTAACACCTTGCTGCCCAATACCAACCCTTCAGCGGACCTATACAGCAGCGCTGGTCACCCTGACCAGGTACCACAGGTGGCGTCACAACATTAAACAAACCTTTTTAACCCCCTGTAAATATCCCCTTTTTGAGGTGAGTCCCAAGGCCACGGACCGAGCTGCAGCTACCGTGACATCCCCCATAGAAGTGGACGGGCTCGGTGCCGAGTACCCCACGGCCCTGGCGGGCGGCTCATGTTCATTGTGAATGGATACAGTGTCTATGTAGGTCTGATCTCTGTTTTGCACTGTCTTTTGTATATGTATATTTAGGTGGGCGCGTATGTTTTTATGATTGGTGTTGGCCTATAGGCCTATACTATTTAAATCCGCCCTTTTGTATGTTTTGTATATATGTAGAGCCCAGCTGTGCTTGGAATCTCATTTCCCAGAGGGATGCACCGAAGGTAATGACCACTAGAGGACCCAATATGCATACACACATCTTCACTAATCCCTAGAGCCACCAGAGGGAGCCTTTTTAGAGTATATAAGGATGGTGAAGACACAGAGTTTTAGTCAGTCTCCTCAGAGTGAGCAGTGAGTAGTAGCTGCAGTAGCTTTGAGTAGTAGTCTGGGGGCTGCAGCCTGCAGTGTCACCTCAGAAAGTTGAGAGGAGAGTTGTTAGTTCTCTTAGAGTGAAGCAAGTAGAGAGTTAGCTCTAGGAGCGAGCACAGATCAGTTAGTCTGCAAAGCCAGGTGCAGGACAGACGGAGAAAGCTGATAGCAGCTCCAGGCAGAGCTTGGAAGTAAGAGAGAGAGAGAGAGAGAACAGCAGTGTTGAAAGAACCTGAAATCTGCAGCTCCAAGCTTAGTTCAAACGTGTGGAGGCTAGTACAAGTGGAAAGATAGATGCTCCAGCCTAGTCAGAACTGAGTCAACTGAGTGCAGTTCAGTGAGCAAGCGTGCCGACGCTTTGAGAGCGGTGAAGAAAGAAAAGAAGCAGCTACCTACTGCCAGAGTGTGCTTATGTGAGGGTCGAGTAGGACGAAAGGCGAGTTGATAAGAAGAGAGTGACAGAGGTGGAAATAGCATTGATAGCTTACCTCTACTCTGAATAACCGGACACCGGGTCTGAGCTTGCTAGAATCTACACGACTAGCAGGAGATACCGGAGACCCTGCGGGACTACAGGTCGCAGGGGCCCACGAGTGTTGATACGTAACCAGGGTCAGAAAGACGGAGTCTAGCAGGGCCCTGCATACAGAGACACTGTTCTATCCAAGAGAAGGCCTCACCACAAAGTCAGCCGGGCGTGCAAAGTTGAAGACAGAGTTAGACTTCGTTTCATACAGGTCAGAGACTCACATTACAGGAGTAAGAAGGCCCTACACCTACTCAGTGGGAAGAACTGGACTTGCATCCTTCACCCTGCCAGCACCCCAGGACGTGCCTGCAATTCCATCAGTAAAGGTACAGAAAGAGACTTTTGTGTGTGTGTTCACATTATTGCTCCTACGGCTGAACTCCCCTCCTCCATCCTGCACCTTGCACACTTATCTACCCTGAAGGAACTCAGCCTTACCTGTGGAAGGCTTAACACCTTGCTGCCCAATACCATCCCTTCAGCGGACCCATACAGCAGCGCTGGTCACCCTGACCAGGAACCACAGGTGGCGTCACGAACATACTACAAACCCCTTTAATCCCCTGTAAATATCCCCCTTTACAGTGAGCGCCCAGGGCCACGACCGAGCTGTGTCGCCGTGACATCCCCCATAGAAATGAACGGGCTCGGTGCCGAGTACCCCACGGCCCTGGCGGGCGACTCATATACTTGACAAAGACCGGCTGTGGTCGAAACGTCATTTTTATGGCTGAATAAAACACTTTTTCTACATCATACACCTGGATGGAGCGCTGTTCTATTTGAATTTTTGCTGTATACAGTCAGCTGTGGAATCACACTGACATCTGCCAGCATGATCCTGCAGCGCTGTGACCGACAGTACTGGCGGTAGCGTTAACGCAGACACCCGCACACACACGCAGACACCTGCAAATACACACACAGCCGCACACACACGCCAACACACGCACACACACGCAGACACCCGCACACACACGCAGACACCCGCAGACACACACAGCCGCACACACACGCCGACACCCGCACACACAGACAGCCACACACACATGCAGACAGCCACACACACGCAGACATCCGCACACACATGCAGACAGCCACACACACGCAGACATCCGCACACACATGCAGACAGCCACACACGCAGACATCCGCACACACATGCAGACAGCCACACACACATGCAGACAGCCACACACACACGCCGACACCCGCACACACAGACAGCCACACACACATGCAGACAGCCACACACACGCAGACATCCGCACACACATGCAGACAGCCACACACACGCAGACATCCGCACACACATGCAGACAGCCACACACGCAGACATCCGCACACACATGCAGACAGCCACACACACATGCAGACAGCCGCACACACACAGACACCTGCACACACGCAAACACCCACACACACACAGACAGCCACACACACACGCAGACAGCCACACACACACATGCAGACAGCCACACACACACTCATACAGACACCACACACACACGCAGACAGGCGCACACGCGCAGAAAGCCGCACACACATGCAGACACCCACACCCATACGCAGGCAGCCACACACACACATGCAGACAGCCACACACACACACATACAGACAGCCACACACACACGCAGACAGGCGCACACGCGCAGACAGCCACACACACACAGACACCCGCACACACACGCAGACAGCCACACACACACGCAGACAGCCACACACACACACATACAGACAGCCACACACACACGCAGACAGGCGCACACGCGCAGAAAGCCGCACACACATGCAGACACCCACACCCATACGCAGACAGCCACACACACACGCAGACAGCCACACACACACAGACACCCGCACACACACGCAGACAGCCACACACACACGCAGACAGCCACACACACATGCAGACACCCACACCCATATGCAGACAGCCACACACACGCAGACAGCCAGACACACACAGACACCCGCACACACACGCAGACACCTGCACACACACAGACACCCGCACACACACGCAGACACCTGCACACACATGCAGACAGCCACGCACACACACAGACAGCCACACACACGCAGACAGCCGCACACACACGCAGACACCTGCACACACACGCAGACAGCCACACACACACGCAGACAACCACACACACACAGACACCCGCACACACACGCAGACACCCGCACACACACGCAGACAGCCACACACACATGCAGACAGCCGCACACACACGTAGACAGCCGAACACACACGCAGACACCTGCACACACACGCAGACAGCCACACACACACACGCAGACAGCCGCGCACACACGCAGACAGCCACACACACACAGACAGCCGCACACACACACAGACACCCGCACACACATGCAGACAGCCACACACACACAGACACCCGCACACACACACACAGACACCCGCACACACACAGACACCCGCACACACACGCAGACAGCCACACACACACAGACACCCGCACACACACACAGACACCGCACACACATGCAGACAGCCGAACACACACGCAGATAGCCGCACCCATACGCAGACAGTCACACACACACGCAGACACCCGCACACACACGCAGACACCTGCACACACACGCACACAGACACACATATTCTCCGCTAAAATTCAAAACTCAACATTGTTCACAGCAGTGACCCGGGAGTCAGAAATGCTTCCAGGGTCTTCCCCATGATGTTGCCGTGTCATTTGAGCACTGTTCCCATAGATTTCCACAATTTCTAGTCCCTGTGGTGACCACCGGGGGGCACCGGAAATTGCTTGAGTTTCCCATAGACTCACATTGGGCTCGTTGCTCGGGTCGAGTACCTGAGTATTCCAATTTGCTCGACCCAAGCAACGAGTGCCAGAGCTTTTTAGTGCTCGCCCATCACTAGTGGACATCCTGGGCTCTCTCACGTGGTGTGAGGATATGGCCACTTACTTAAGACTATAGGACAAATGGGCGTACAGCCGAGTCCACAGCTCTAAGAGATGGAGACTTTTTCCAGCACAGACCACCGATGTTGTGTTTTATTAGTGATTTTCTTGCTCGTCAGTTCATCCTCAGGAATCAATGTTTCCATTCAGCGACAGTAAGCAGAGGAGGATGAGCAGGCTGGATCTCATGTAAACCTAAGGCCAGACAGGAGACTGCTAAAGGTAAATGGAAAGCAATCATCCTATCAATCGCCTCTGTATCTCAAGGTTTCACACCACTGTACTCCCACTCCGGGGCCCACTGTGAGGATGGGAATAACAGACCCAGGGGAGCCGTCACCACAGGGGTCTCACTGTCACCACAGGGGTTTCACCATCACCACAGGGGTGTCACTGTCACCACAGGGGTCTCACCATCACCACAGGGGTCTCACCGTCACCACAGGGGTCTCACCGTCACCACAGGGGTCTCACCGTCACCACAGGGGTTTCACATCACCACAGGGGTTGTCACTGTCACCACAGGGGTCTCACCATCACCACAGGGGTCTCACCGTCACCACAGGGGTCTCACGTCACCACAGGGTCTCACCGCACCACAGGGGTCTCACATCAGCCTCAAGTGATGGAATATGCTCTGTTCTGTGAGCTAAAGAATAGAGTTGAGCGAAACAGGTCGGTCAGATTTATAAGACGCCGACTTCGCCAAAGTCGAGTTTCGCCGAGCGAAACCCGACCATGGCGCCAAGTCGGCCATGCGTTCGTCAAAACGAGCGCCAAAGTCGGTTTTCCCATAATGCTTGCAGACGCCTTTTTTTCAGCCAATGAGCAAGGACGTACACTGTGGGCAACGAGACGACATGTGCAGCGTCCACCACCATCTTAGAGAAGGGCATTGCAGTGATTGGACTTGCTTTGGGGGGCGTCATAGTGTCTATAAAAGCCCTGACCGCCGACCGCCATTTTACTTCTCCCGATCTTCACAGTAGGGAGAGGTTGCTGCCGCTGTTTATCAGTAGGGAGAGAGTTAGGGCAGGAAAGAGAAGTTCTTCTGTGCTTGTGCTGATAGCGATTGTGCTGTACAGTTAGTGTGCAGTGCAGTGGAGGATTTTCTTGTGTGCAGCAGCGCTGGTTATTAGGCTGCCTGATAGCTGTATTGCTGTGTGTACACTGCTGTGCAGACTGCTTTTTACACAGCACTAATACTTTTAGGCTATGTGCACACGTTGCGGAATTGCCATGGAAATTTCCGCGACAATTCCGCACCTCCCTGCTGCGGGAAATACGCATATTATAGGTATGCATGTTCCCACTAAAAACTAGCGTTTTGCAAGCGATCTGACAGGTTGGTCACACGAGTCAAACAAGTGTTTGACTCGTGTGACCAACTTTTTACTATTGATGCCGCCTATGTCGCATCAATAGTAAAAAGATCTAATGTAAAAATAATAAAAAAAATAATAAATAGTGATATTCTCACCTTCCGGCGTCCCCCGCAGCTTTCCCACCTCTCAGCGACGCTCCCGGCCAATCCCGTTCCCAGGCGTCCTTTGCAACAATCACCCCGATGACGTAGCATCACGCGAGACCGCTACGTCATCTGGGGTGATTCTCGCAATGCATCACTGGGAACGGGATTGGCCGGGAGTGTCGCTGAGAGGCGGGAAAGCTGCGGGGGACGCCGGAAGGTGAGAATATCACTATTTTTTATTTTAATTATTGTTTTTACATGGATATGGTACCAGGGCAGAGTCTCCTCTCCTCCAGACCCTGGGTACCATCCGCACATGAACCGCTTACTTTGCGCATGGTGGGCATAGCCACATGCGGAAAGTAATTGGTTCAATGCATTCCTATGGCGGCGGAATCGCCGCGGTTCCGCAAAAAAGAATGAGCATGCTGCGGATTCTCCCACGATGCGATTCTGCCGCGGAAAAACCCACAGGATGTGCACAGCATTGCGGAATCTCATAGGCCTTAATGAGTTGTATTGTGTAAGCGGTTTTGCCGCGGTTTGGCGGCATTTCCGCCGCGAAAAACCGTGGCAAAATACCTAGGAATCCGCAACGTGTGCACATAGCCTTATTCTTTTTTTCTGCACAGTTACCAAGCGTTCATTTTTCCCACACCGTATGGAGCTGTACGCTCCTCACACACTACCGTGTACCGGCTGGTATCACGGACAAATACATGCTGACTATCTGTGTGTGACTCCAGAAATATATACGGAGATTTAGATTTTCCCCTACACCATATACAGCTGTACGCTCCTCATACAGCACCATATATCTGCTGGTATTTTTGGTACATTTTCCCAAACATGAGGAAGTATGGTGGAAGAGGCCACAGATGTGGGTGGGGGGGGGCAGCTGGTACTGATGGTGATGGTGGTGCATCTGCTGGTAGTGCCAAAAGCACAATAGCACCTAAGGCAGGAGGTGTTGAGCCTGCGTCATCGTCTGGCTCCAGAAGGCCTGGAAGGCTTCCTTTTCTGGGAGTAGGTAAACCGCTTTTAAAGCCGGAGTATCAGGAACAGGTTTTGGCTTACATTGCAGAAACAGCCTCCAGCTCTATCGCCTCCTCTTCTGAAGTTTCAAAAAATGCAAGCACTGAGTCGTCAGTGCAGGCTCCTGGTCAGGAACGACACATTTCCTTGTGTCCTTCACCCACAACAAAAGTGAAGGATGCGGCAGGCCACGCTTCAGATTACTCCATGGAGCTCTTTTCACATACCATGCCTGGGTTATCAAGTCAAATCCTGAATTCCCCAGTCCAAGATGAATATGACATGGAGTGCACTGATGCACAGCCACTGCTATATGATTCTGCTGGTACATTCACCCAGAGCACTGCATTGCCCTCGCAGTCTACTGAGCCAGAATCTGACCCTGATGAAACTCAGGTGCCCCTTCCTGCATACTATACCACCTTACACGGTGACACAGAGGAAGGTGCAGATGAAATTGAAGAGGAGGTGATGGATGACCCAGTTGTTGACCCGGATTGGCATCCATTGGGGGAAGAGGGTGCCGCTGCCAATAGCTTAGAAGAGGAGGAGGATCTGCAGCAGGCATCGACATCGCAGCTGCGGTTATCTGGCAGGCTCGTAGCAGTCCAAAAACGTGTTAAAAAAACAAAAAGAGTTGCAGGACAACTTGGCCAGACGGTCAAATTAGCACAGCGTGCAAGCCCTGAAAATTTATCCCATAGTAGGAAGAGTGCAGTGTGGCACTTTTTTGACCAAAATCCTATTGATGAGGCAAAGGTTATCCGTAAGAAGTGCGGAAGGACCTTTAGCCGAGGGAAAAATCTCCGAAATGTGAATACCAGTTGCGTGCTTAGACATTTAAACACCATGCACTTGCAAGCATGGACGAACTACAAAACCTCAGGTAGCACATGTGCACCTGCTCCGACTGAAGGTAGCCAGCAATGCTCCATCGCTTCCCCCACTGTAAGCCCACCGGTTAGCACACCACCAGCAAGAAATGTTGAGGTGTCGTCGCAAGGCCAAAGCAGTTAGGGAATCACAATGTTTTTCCAACGAAAGACTGAATCTAGGCCATCACCACCACCACCACCATCACCAACCCCTTCTCAGTCCGCCATGTCCACCGCTAGTTCCCCCATATGCAGCTCTCAAGTCCAGCTCACCCTAGCAGACACTCTGAGTAGGAGAAGAAAGTACTCACCCTCTCATCCGCGTACACTGGCTTTGAACGCCTACATTGCCAAACTGATCTCATTAGAGATGATGCCCTTCCGTTTGGTTGAAAGCGCAGCGTTCCGAGAGCTCATGGCCTACGCTGTCCCACGCTATGACCTACCCAGTCGACACTTCTTTTCTAGAAAAGCCATCCCTGCCCTCCACCTGCATGTGAAAGACCACATTGTCCATGCACCCAAACAATCAGTGAGTGAAGAGGTGCACCTCACAACAGATGCATGGGCCAGTAGGCATGGCCAGGGCCGTTACGTGTCCATCACTGCACACTGGGTTAATGTGGTGAATGCAGGGTCCACAGGGGACAGCAGCGGTGGGACAGTGCTGCCTAGCCCACAGTATAGGCAACAGTTGACTGTAGGCGTTCGACCCTCCTCCTCCTCCAGAAGCGAAAGCTCGTCGACAGAGCGCAGTCACACGAGCACTCCATCCGCAGCTGCCAGTGTTGCACACGAGGTGTCCCACTATCAAACAGATAGTGGTAAGCGTCAGCAGGCTGTTTTAAAGATGATGTCTTTGGGCGACAACAGACACACCGCGGAGGTACTGGCCGACTACTTGCAGCGAGAAACTGAGTCATGGCTGGGCAGTCTACATCTTGAGCCAGGCAAGGTAGTCAGTAATAACGGCCGTAATTTTGTGGCGACCATAGCCCTGGCAAAACTCAGACACATACCTTGCCTGGCTCACACCTTGAACCTGGTGGTGCAGTGCTTCCTAAATAATTATCCGGAGTTACCTGCCCTGCTCCATAAGGTGCGAAGACTGTGCTTTGCACATCCGTCTCTCGCCCATAGACTCCAGTCGTATGCAGAGGCTGCAGCGATCGCTCCACCTCCCCAAGCACCGCCTAATCATAGACGTTGCAACAAGGTGGAACTCCACCATGCACATGGTTGAGAGGCTGTGCGAACAGAGGCAGGCTGTAATGCATTTGTGGGAGGATCCACGGGCAGGCAGTTTGAGGGCAGACATGGAGTTGTCGGGTGTGCAGTGGTCAAAGCTGAAAGACCTTTGTAAAGTCCTTCAGTGTTTTGAGGAATGCACGCGGCTGGTAAGCGCAGATGACGCCATCATAAACATGAGCATCCCACTTATGCGTCTGCTCATGCTAACTTTGATGCACATTAAGGATCAGGCATCTGCAGCAGAGAAGAGGATGAGGAGGAGGGAAGCCGTGATGACAGTCAGGCATTGTCTGCTCAGGGAACTGTCCTGGACGAGGTGGAGGAAGAAGAGGAGGAGGAGGAGGATGAGGGGGATGATTATTTTGGGGAGGAGGATGATTCTCAGGGGGCAAGAGAAAATGTTGGCTTGCCAAGGTCAGGTCCAGGGTTTGTGTGTGACTGGAGGGATGTGGATTTGGCAGAAAGTGCTCCTCCACCCACCACTGGCAGTGCATCATTGACACCTGGAACATTGGCCCACATGTGTGATTATGTCTTGCGGATCCTAAAAAGGGACCCCCACATTGCCAAAATGATGAAGGATGATGACTACTGGTTGGCCAGCATCCTCGATCCACGCTATAAAGGCAAATTACAGAACATCATGCCACAGGAGAACCTACACTGTATTCCAGATTATTATGCAAATATTTTCTCAGATTTTCCCAAATTTCCTATATGAATTTCAGTCATTGTAATTTTCCAGTCAAATAACTATTAGAGCACAATTGAAAGGTTTTTGTATAAACTGCCTATGATAACAGTATATTTTTTAAAAAATAAAACACAAACTGCCCTCAAAATGCATGTTCCACATTATTAAGCACAGCAGAGTTTTCAACCTTTTCATTTTAATAAAGAACAAAAAAATGGTGATTTGTGAAATTATAAGCATTAGCAGGTTCTTACAAACTGAAATCAAACAGTTTTCAACTCAAAACTTTATTCTAGGTGATGTTCCATTTGCACATAGGACCCCTTGTTGGAAAGGAGCTTCTGAACTCTATCGTCCATTGAATTTGTCAGGTTTTGGATGGTTTCTGCTTCAATTGTTTTGCATGAGGACAGAATACCCTCCCAGAGCTGTTGCTTAGATGTGAACTGCCTCCCGCCATCAAGACACTCCTTTTGATGATGCTCCAGAGGTTCTCAATGGGGTTGAGGTCAGGGGAGCATGGGGCCACACCATAAGTTTGTCCCCTTTTATGCCCATAGCAGCCAGAGATGCAGATGTGTTATGTGCAGCATGAGACGGTGCATTATCATGCATGAAAATGATCTTGCTGCGGAATGCACGGTTCTTCTTCTTGAACCATAGCAGGAAGTGCTGTTTGAGAAACTCAACATACACTATGGAGTTCATCTTTACCCCTTCAGGGATCCTAAAGGGGCCGACAATCTCTCTCCCCATGATTCCAGCCCAAAACATTACTCCACCTCCTCCTTGTTGGCGCCGTAGCCGTGTTTGCATGGGGTGTCCATCAACCAGCCATCCTCCACTCCATCCATCTGGACCATCGAGCGTTGCACGGCACTCATCGGTGAACAAAACAGTTTTGAAGTCAGTCTTCATGGATTGTTTGGCCACTGGAGCCGTTTCTGCTTGTGTGCAGTGGATAGAGGAGGTCGACAGGATGGCTTACGCACAGCTGCAAACCTCTGAAGGACCCTGCATCTTGTTGTTCGGGGGACATTGGAGGCACCAGCAGCTTCAAAAACTTGTCTGCTGCTATGACAAGGCTTTTTGCCGCTGCTCTTTTAACCTGATGTAATTGCCTGTAGGAAAGAGTCCTCAATTCTCCCTTATCAGCACGCACACGTGTGTACTGTGAATCAGCTACATACTTCTTGATTGTGCGATGATCACGATAAAGTGTTTTGGCAATGTTGATTGTAGTCATGCCTTGACCTAAACACTCCACAATTTGTTGCTTCTCAGCAGCCGACACATCATTTTTCTTTCCCATTTTGGCAGAAAATGTAGGCTGCTTAATAATGTGGGACAGCCTTCTTAAGTAGTCTTGCCTTTCATTGGACACACCTGCCAAACTAATTAGCACAGGTGTCTGCAATTACAGTGATATAAAGATCCCTGACACACATCACCATCAATGAGTTTACTGACAAACAAAAACATTCTTACCTTATCACTCCTAAACTATTTTTGCATAATAATTTGGAACACAGTGTAGAGCTAATATTGACGAACAAACAAGCAACTCTGGTAAACCGTTTGTTAGAGGCATTCCCAGCACACAGCAGCGGTGCAGGTTCTACCACGAGCCGTACTGGGCCAAATGGAAGAGTTGTTCGTGGTGCACATGTGGCGCCCCTGAGGGTTCAGTCGCCACAGAGGTGTTGCATCTCATCCAGAGGTGTGACACCCCACTTCCAGGTAAGGAGGGAGCACCCCCTTAGACTCCAACACCTGCATCCAACACACACTATCCCAGCTGGGCAGATGGACGGACCCTACGGGAGAATGGTCTTAGCCCAGGCTGGTTAGCAAGGGGTGTATGGGTGGGTGGAGTTCAGGCAGCAGTAAGAGGAGAAGAGAAGTTAAGAAAGCAGCACTCTTAGGAGTGATGGTGGAGAGGAGAGCTAGCCTTTAGGAGCTCGTCCTCTGATAGAAAGAAGCAGACTGAGGAGCTTCTGGAGCGCATGAGAAAGGGTCCAAGGTCACAAAGCTTGCATATGTCCATTCGTGGCCCTACAGGGACCAGGCCACCAGGGTCTAGCCCCTACACTAGTGGGAAACCTTCAGGCCCTGCTAGTAAGCCGGCGGTGGTGATCACTTTATTGTAGAAGGATCATCTTTATTCTCATTTGCACAAGGAAAGACTAGACGCAATGGGATGAAACTGAATGGGAGGAGACACAGATTAGATATTAGAAAAAACTTTTTGACAGTTAGGGTGATCAATGAGTGGAACAGGCTGCCACAAGAGGTGGTGAGTTCTCCTTCAATGGAAGTCTTCAAACAGAGGCTGGATAGACATCTGTCTGGGATGATTTAGAGAATCCTGCTTTGAGCAGGGGGTTGGACCAGAAGGCCCAGGAGGTCCCTTCCAACTCTACCATTCTATGATTCTATGATTCTATCATCACTACTACCAACCACCAGCACTACTACCAGGAAGGAAACAATATAGGACCAAGGACGCACAGAATTAATCTGTTACCCGACAGGGTCCGCAGCTTCTGGACTGAGAGACTGCGTGGTGAGGTGCTAGGAAGAGAGGAGTGGAGTAGCACAGAGATAGAAGGCCAGGAAAGGAACACACTGAAAGGGAGTCTTGGGCAAGTGTGACCGATATACCTGGGGGTAGCTGGACCCCTCGCCCGGAGGACACAGTACCAGGTGGGCATCTGTCTTATTGGCCAAAGACTGTGAGTAAAAACCCTGAACTGCACTTGGACTGTCTCTCAGATTTCTTCCAGCGACGCATATATCTCTTTGCTACATCCCTCAGCACCATTCCTCAAAACATATAACATCTACCTGCCCTGGAAGGACACAGCCTCACCTGTAGGAGGCCTACCAACTGGCTGCTTAACACCATCACTTCCAGAGGACCTGCACAGCAGCGCTGGTCACCCTGACCAGAAACTACAGGTGGCGTCACGAATCACTACATAAACTTTATCCCCTGTAAATATACCCCTTTTTGGTGAGCGCCCAGGGCCACGGACCGGGTCGTAGCCGCCGTGACATCCCCCATAGAAGTCAATATGCTCGGTACCGAGTACCCCACGGCCATGGCGGGCGACTTACACACAGCCAAAGTGGCGTTGGAGACAGGGGTTTCATGACCATGTTGTGGACTGATTTCTCGAGTAACGCTCACACGACTGGTAATACTGAATCGATTGCAACAGACAGGAGACAGCAGTTGTCAACTATGGTTCAAAATTACCTCTCCTCCACTATCGATGTTCTCCCTCACAGGTCATTCCCCTTTGACTACTGGGCCTGTAAACTGGACACCTGGCCTGAATTGGCACAATATGCCTTACAGGAGCTGGCTTGCCCTGCTGGTAGTGTGCTATGAGAAAGAGTCTTCAGTGCTGCTGGATCAATCCTGACAGAAAGTAGGACCCGGCTGTCGACCCAAAATGTTGGTGATCTCACCTTCATTAAAATGAACCATGCCTGGGTTTCAAAGGATTTTGTCCACCTTCCCCTGATGACACATAGGTTGCCAGCAAAATGGCTCGCTTTGTCCTCCTCTTCCTCCGACTTCTCCAATTCCTCCATTTGCAGCTGCTGAACGTCCAGCCTACACCTCAACATATGCCAGTTTTTCCACCTCCCTAACTGGGCTGTACCCCCCCAGGGCCGGCGTCAGCACCTGGCGCACCCGGGCAAGTGCCGGTGCCCTGAGTAGGTGGGGGGCCCACTCGCCGTCAGAGACACGGCGTACTATGAGGGGCCCTGTGCCAGTGCCGTCGTCCACGAGTGGGCCTCCCCTGCTTGGTCAGGGCCCAGCACTTGCAATACTTACCTCTCCCTGCTCCACCGCTGTGACGTCTTCCGCGTTTCCTGACAGTGACATTCAGGTCAGAGAGCGCGATGATGTCACATCTGTGCGCCCTCTGCCTGAACAGTCACAGTGCAGAGAGCTGGAAGATGGCGACGCTGAGGAGTCCAGAGTAGAGCAGTGCCCAGCGAGGAGAGGTATTTCATTTTTTGTAATGTTTGGAGCAATATATAGGGAGCATTATACACTGGAGAATTTTATATGGGGCCCATCATACACTGGAGCATTATAAATGGGGGACATCAGACACTGGAGCAGCATATACGGGGATCATTATATAGTGGAGCATCACATCGAGCCCATTATATATGGAGCATTATATGGGGCTCATCATACATTGGAGCATCATATGGGGTTCATTAGTTATGGGGCATCATATAGGGCCCTTTATATATGGAGCATCATATGGAGCACATATGGGGCCTATTCTGTATGGAGCATTATATGGAGCCCATTCTGTATGGAGCAATATATGGGGCTCATTATTCTGTATGGAGCTTTATATGCGACTCATTTTACTGTATGGATCAATATATGGGGCTCATTATACTCTATGGGGACCGTCCTATACTGTATGGCACATTATATGGGGACCATCATACACTGGAGCATTATGTGGAGCTCATCATATACTGTATGGAACATTATATGGGACCAATTATGTATGAAGCAATATATGGGGCTCATTATTCTGTATGGAGCAATATATGGGGCTCATTATTCTGTATGGAGCAATATATGGGGCTCATTATTCTGTATAGAGCAATATATGGATCTCATTATTCTGTATAGAGCAATATATGGGGCTCATTATTCTGTATAGAGCAATATATGGATCTCATTATTCTGTATAGAGCAATATATGGGGCTCATTATTCTGTATAGAGCAATATATGGGACTCATTCTATATAGAGCAATATATGGGGCTCATTATTCTGTATGGAGCAATATATGGGGCTCATTATTCTGTATGGAGCAATATATGGACTCATTATTCTGTATGGAGCAATATATATGGGACTCATTATTCTGTATGGGACTCATTGTTCTGTATAGAGCAATATATGGATCTCATTATTCTGTATAGAGCAATATTTGGATCTCATTATTCTGTATAGAGCAATATATGGGGCTCATTATTCTGTATGGAGGAATATATGGGGATCATTATTCTGTTTGGAGCATTATAGGGGGCTCATTATTCTGTATGGAGCAATATATGGGGCTCATTATTCTGTATGGAGCAATATTTGGGGCTCATTATTCTGTATGGAGCACTATGTGGTGCCCATAATACTGTATGGAGCAATATATGGGGCTCATTATACTGTATGGAGCAATATATGGGGCCCATAATACTGTATGGAGCAATATATGGGGCTCATTATTCTGTATGGCGCACTATGTGGTGCTCATAATACTGTATGGAGGACTATACTGTCCGGTTTTTGAGCTATTGTAGAATTTACAATAGATATCACTCATGTAATGTAAGAAGTGAAGTATTTTTCATTGTACTATACCTATATTTTCTGTGCCGTATCGGAGCATCATGAATTGTGGTATGTGTTAAAGGTGTCCACTGACACTCTTTGGCCCTGGGCCCACGAAAACTGGGGGCCAGCCCTACCCCCCCACAACTTTAGCCAAATAACCCCCAGTTTTCCATGCGTTACTATTATTATAAAGTAAATTAAGGTTGACAAGCTTAAGTAATAAGAATTGATGTCGTTGCCATTGAAATGGGCACTGTAGGTGTTTACTGTCCTCCACTCCCTGCCGACTGTTATTCCCCATTGACTTGCATTGGGGTCGGGTTTCGTTTTTGGCCGAACTTCGACTTTTGCCGTTAGTCGGCCGATCCCGTTCGACTCAACTTTTGGTAAAGTTGGATGGTCCGAAAGCTGACTCGACCCTCCCGGAGGCAAAGTCACTCATCTCTAGTCCTATGTGCTCTCTCTAATAATTGCCCCCTGTACTGTCAGCTCAGTGGTGGTGACAGATTTCTCTGGCTGATGTTCATAAACAGTAGTCGTCTCCTGACACCTCCATGTAAATGTCGACCTCTGTACTGTGAGCTCATTGGTGGTGACAGCTTTGTATATATTAAATTCTGGCTTCATAGATTCGCCTTCCATCATTTTGTGTTCTCTGGCTGATGTTAATGAACAGTAGTGTTCTCCTGACACTTCTATGTAGATTTTGCATCCAGCACAGTGACATCAGTGGTGATCACTAGGGATGAGCTGACCCTTGGAAGTTCGGGATTTGGTACCCTACCAGAACTGTACCTGAATTTGAATCTGAAGCCGAAACCCATTGAAATCAATGTGGACCTGGAAAAATTCCTGACTCTGTCTCTCCCTGGACTCCCAAACTCTAAAACGGACTTCTAGGTGAAGTCCGTGTTCGGAGCTCAGGCACAGCACCAGACACTAGGTTCGGGTTCACTCATCTCTAGTGGTGACAGCTTCCTCTAGGTCCCCAGATGAAGTTCTCAGCTCATGGAGGCATTTTCCAGTGTCTTTTGTTCCCGAACTGTTCTTCCTGGACAGTGGTGGATCCAAACAAATTTGTGTGAAATCTTCTCCATTTGTAGATGATCTGGACAATATTTGCATAAAATCTAACCCCAATCAGCATCCTGGAAGTTGGCTTATCCCCGAACAAATCTGCGGCTCTTATGGGGCAGAATGTCTCCGTGTTTCTGCTGTGGATTTCATGGTATAAGACGTGATAGATTTCCAATATACAAGTCTGACACATGAATGAGCCCTAATGATAGAAAGAGATTCTCAAGCCTTGGCCAGAAATCGTGGCCATGTCTACAGCCTTCACATGGACAGGACCAGGCAGCAGGCCGAGTACTATGGATTGTTTTCTAATATCTTCTCTCCTTATTACCAGCTCATCACTGACAGAGAAATCCTTTAATTCTCCTCAGTTTTGCTTCTCACAGAGAATACAATCAAGAACTCATTAATAATGAAGATCATCCTCCCGTCAGCACAAAACTTCTCCATCTGAAGCTTCAATGATCTGGAGATTAGAAGAGTCAAAAAATGAATCAGATAGAGATGAGATATCTGTTCCTCTTCCCACATCAAGGTTAGTTTATGTACGGAGTCCCTGGACGCTGAGCCTGAGGGTAGATGGAGGCCTGTCTTCATTAATGATGACGCTCTCTGGATCGTCCTTTCTTCTTTGCCCTCCATCCTCCAGTCGGAGCCTTGTGCAATTTCTCAGTTCAGAACTGAGGTTTCTCAGTTAAACCATCATTAATGAAGGTCCCTGAGCAGCGGGCGGCGATGTTTCTAGTAAATCCACAGCAGAACACTTCACGTCTGGCTGCTCTTCACAGACCTCCTTTTAGGTCACCGTAACTTGTTAGAAAACCAATAGTGTAAATGGCGCAGGTTCAGTTTCCACATTACTCTGGCTTCTTCCGTGATTATGATGCTAATGCTTGCATTGATCACAAGTGGACGTCTTTGTCCCAGACGGGACCGCTCCGCGCCAGCGGAGAACCGAGGGAAGTTTTTCAGTCGCTTTTCTTTCCACATTTAATAAACACTTGAAATCCAGTGAAGCTTCGCTCTGGTAATTGCTCCGAGCAGATGTCTACAATGTTTTTTTTTGTCAGAGTTTTTGGAAATATAAACTCAACCAGACTCCATTACCTCATATGAAGATTTCTCGTGGATCTCGGGGCTTCATCTTTACAATTCTGGTTACAATGAGGCCGAGAAGAAAAGTCCAATGAGCTCAACGCCTGACAAGTTCCAGATGTGTCAGTGCCAGAGACAAAAAAACAAAAATCCCCTCAACGAGTCATCTTCAGGGGTCCGACTCCATCAGGCCAGTCCTCATTGCACCTGTTCTTAGTGTGAAGTTACGAAGCGTGGGGGCATTTTCTGCACACAGGACATATAACCAGAGCCAGCAGTATGGATCCCACCCAAGATATCCGCATCAGATTGATATCAAGCTTTGTAGAATGGACTTGAACCTGGAGATAATCTACACAACTGTATCTTCAGTCCATGTTGTACCCCAATCCACAAGAGCCCCCAACTCACCAAGCTATCTGCCTGATGGGCACATGGATATCAAAAATGTCACCATGCGTCATCAGGCTCCATCCTGTTGTAAGAGGGTGGACCAGGGGTCCTGTCCTCCTCATGAAGACATTGTAGCACGTGTGCTGAAAGTTATGTTGTGTGGTTACATATGTCTGAGTCGCTCGCCAGGGCCGCGGGGTACTCGGCACCGAGCCCGTTCATTTCTATGGGGGATGTCATGGCGACACAGCTTGGTCCGTGGCCCTGGGCGCTCACTGAAAAGGGGGATATTTACAGGGGATTAAAGTGTTTGTAGAATGTTCGTGACGCCACCTGTGGTACCTGGTCAGGGTGACCAGCGCTGCTGAATAGATCCACTGAAGGGTTGGTGTTGGGCAGCAAGGTGTTAAGCCTCCCACAGGCAAGGCTGGGGTCCTTCAGGGTAAACGGGGTGTAGGGGTGCAGGATGGAGGAGGGGAGTTCAGCCACAGGAGTAATAATGGGAACACACACACAAAAGTCTCTTTCTGTACCTTTACTGATGGGATGGCAGGCACGTCCCAGGGTGCTGGCAGGGTGAAGGATGCACGTCCAGTTCTTCCCACTGAGTAGGTGTAGGGCCTCCTTACTCCTGTAATGTGAGTCTCTGACCTGTATGAAACGAGGCCTAACTCCGTCTTCAGCTTTACACCCGGCTGACTTTGTGTAGGGCCTTCTATTGGAAGAACACAGTCTCTAATGGCTGTTCCTGCCAGACTCATGCCTTCCTAACCCAGCCACGTATCAACACCTATGGGCTCCTGCGACTTGTAGTCCCACAGGATCTCCGGTATCTCCTGCTAGTCGTGAAGGATCCAGCAAGCTCGGACCCAGTGTCCGGTTATTCAGAGTAGAGGTAAGCTATCAATGCTATTTCCACCTCTGTCACTCTCTTCTTATCCACTCGCCTTTCGTCCTACTTGACCCTCACATAAGCACACTCTAGCAGATGGTGGACTGCTTCTTTCCTTTCTTCACCGCTCTCAAAGCGTCGGCACGCTTGCTCACTGAACTGAACTCGGTTGACTCAGTTCTGACTAGGCTGGAGTGGCTACCTTTCCACTTGTACTAGCCTCCACACGTTTGAACTAAGCTTGGAGCTGCAGATTTCAGGTTCTTTCAACAATAGCTGTTCTCTCTCTCTTCTTTCCAAGAGAACTAACCTCAGACTGATCTACTCTCCACGTAGACTCAGACTAGACTCTCTGTGAGCTCTCTGAGGTGACTACTGACTGCAGCCCTCAGACTAACTAACTTCCTGTGGCTTCACCATCCTTATATACACTAAAAAGGCTCCCTCTGGTGGCTCTAGGGATTGGTGAAGATGTGTGTATGCATATTGGGTCCTCTAGTGGTCATTACCTTCGGTGCATCCCTCTGGGAAATGAGATTCCAAGCGCAGCTGGGCTCTACATGTCCATAATATAACAATGTTTTTATCCCCATGGCCGTGGTTTGTGTCAGGTTCCTGCAGGGTTAACTGTGAGGCCGGGCCCTTAAAGGGAAGAGGTGACCCTAAAGGGAACCAGTGGGAAGGTTTTATGGGTATAGGAAGTAGTCAGTGTTGGAGAGGAGGTGAAATGGAAAAGACAGGTTTGCCGGTGGGGGAACTACAAGTTTCATCATGGAAAGGAACTAGTTACAGAGGTGGAAGGACATCACAGGCAAGTGGGGACCCATGCATGAGGAAAGCTTATAAGTCTGAGAAACGTATCCTCCAGCAACAGGGGGACTGTGGGACAAGGCATTGCCGTGTTGCAGGTACTCAAACAGGGAGCATTGTCTCTACGAGAGGCCCCTGGGGACTGATATAGGCAAGGTATCAGGGTGTCAGGGTCATAGTGACACACCAGGACCCGTATGACCCTGCCCCAAGAAAAATGCAGGCAATTCCAACTTCTCCCCATTCCTTTGTGGTACCTGCTGCTGGGAGAAAAATGAAAACTGTAACTCTGGGAAAGGAGCCGGTGTAACGTATGGAAGATGTCGAAGGAGAATGAAGGAGAATGCAGAATCCGTGATCCCCCGTTCACCAGCTGGCGATGCTTAAATGGACATTGTAAGAACTGGTCTAGCTTCCTGATTGAAAGGGTTAAAGGAAGTGATACTGTACCAAGTCCATCAGAATGGACCGTGGCGGTAACAGATGCAGGAATAGTGCTGCACATGTACATCCACAACACCGATGCTCGCTGACTGGTCACTGCGGTGGATTAATCTCCCATCATTACTGCGGTCTGCGCGGTGTCATATCCATTGATTCCTGCTGGTTTATTAGCAGCACTACGCACTGGGTTTATTGATCGGACTGTGCTGTCTGTATTGCTGATTTATGGGTTTGTTTATTTCTTCGCATTAATCTCATATCTAAACTCCTTGCATTTTCTGAGTATAACTATCTCCTCCCTGCTCGAGTTATGGGGTGTGTGACCCGGAACACCTCTGGCTGCGGCTTTATCATGCACCGCACTGGCAACGTTCCAGGGCATCAGGGCCATTCTGGACGTTTAATAATTAGTTGTCTCTGTAGGAAACATCTTCATGTTTAATCCTTTTACCTAATCCACTTTGAAGATTTACAACGCTGCACGGCTTCTATTGGGCGTCAACGTGACAAGTCTCCTCAAGCAGAAAATGACAATTTATCCTGTAATTAGCACATTGTGCTTCTGGTAACAAGAAGCTCCAGGCAGAGAACAGACAGTGGTGTGACAAAAAGGAGAATACGATCCGAGAAAGAGCGAGGATGGGGCTCAAGACGGGGAACAGACAGTGGTGTAACAAAGAGAAGAATGCGATCCAAGAAAGAGCGAGGATGGGGCTCAAGACGGGGAACAGACAGTGGTGTGACAAAGAGAAGTATACGATACGAGAAAGTGTGAGGATGAGGCTCAAGACAGGGAACAGACAGTGGTGTGATAAAGTGGAGAATACGATACGAGAAAGTGTGAGGATGGGCCTCAAGACAGGTAACAGTGGTGTGACAAAGAGAAGAATACGATACGAGAAAGTGTGAGGATGAGGCTCAAGACGGGGAACAGACAGTGGTGTAACAAAGAGAAGAATACGATACGAGAAAGTGTGAGGATGAGGCTCAAGACAGGGAAAAGACAGTGGTGTGATAAAGAGGAGAATACGATACGAGAAAGTGTGAGGATGGGGCTCAAGACAGGGAACAGACAGTGGTGTGATAAAGAGGAGAATACGATACGAGAAAGTGTGAGGATGAGGCTCAAGACAGGGAACAGACAGTGATGTGATAAAGAGGAGAATACGATACGAGAAAGTGTGAGGATGGGGCTCAAGACAGGGAACAGACAGTGGTGTGACAAAAAGAAGAATACGATCCGAGAAAGAGCGAGGATGAGGCTCAAGACAGGTAACAGTGGTGTGACAAAGAGAAGAATACGATACGAGAAAGTGTGAGGATGAGGCTCAAGACGGGGAACAGACAGTGGTGTAACAAAGAGAAGAATACGATACGACAAAGTGTGAGGATGAGGCTCAAGACAGGTAACAGTGGTGTGACAAAGAGAAGAATACGATACGAGAAAGTGTGAGGATGAGGCTCAAGACAGGGAACAGACAGTGGTGTAACAAAGAGAAGAATATGATCCCAGAAAGTGTGAGGATGGGGCTCAAGACAGGGAACATACAGTGGTGTAACAAAGAGAAGAATACGATACGAGAAAGTGTGAGGATGGGGCTCAAGACGGGGAACAGACAGTGGTGTGACAAATAGAAGAATACGATACGAGAAAGTGTGAGGATGGGGCTCAAGACGGGGAACAGACAGTGGTGTAACAAAGAGAAGAATACGATACGAGAAAGTGTGAGGATGAGGCTCAAGACAGGGAACAGACAGTGGTGTAACAAAGGGAAGAATATGATCTGAGAAAGTGTGAGGATGGGGCTCAAGACAGGGAACAGACAGTGGTGTGATAAAGAGGAGAATACGATCCGAGAAAGTGTGAGGATGAGGCTCAAGACAGGGAAAAGACAGTGGTGTGATAAAGAGGAGAATACGATCCGAGAAAGAGCGAGGATGAGGCTCAAGACAGGGAACAGACAGTGGTGTAACAAAGGGAAGAATATGATCTGAGAAAGTGTGAGGATGGGGCTCAAGACAGGGAACAGACAGTGGTGTAACAAAGAGAAGAATATGATCTGAGAAAGTGTGAGGATGGGGCTCAAGACAGGGAACAGACAGTGGTGTGACAAAAAGGAGAATACGATCCGAGAAAGAGCGAGGATGAGGCTCAAGACAGGGAACAGACAGTGGTGTAACAAAGAGAAGAATATGATCCGAGAAAGTGTGAGGATGAGGCTCAAGACAGGGAACAGACAGTGGTGTGACAAAGAGAAGAATACGATACGAGAAAGTATGAGGATGGGGCTCAAGACAGGGAACAGATAGTGGTGTGATAAAGAGGAGAATACGATACGAGAAAGTATGAGGATGAGGCTCAAGACAGGGAACAGACAGTGGTGTAACAAAGAGAAGAATATGATCCGAGAAAGTGTGAGGATGAGGCTCAAGACAGGGAACAGACACTGGTGTGACAAAGAGAAGAATACGATACGAGAAAGTATGAGGATGGGGCTCAAGACAGGGAACAGACACTGGTGTGATAAAGAGGAGAATACGATACGAGAAAGTATGAGGATGAGGCTCAAGACAGGGAACAGACAGTGGTGTGACAAAGAGAAGAATACGATACGAGAAAGTATGAGGATGGGGCTCAAGACAGGGAACAGACAGTGGTGTGATAAAGAGGAGAATACGATACGAGAAAGTGTGAGGATGAGGCTCAAGACAGGGAACAGACAGTGGTGTGACAAAGAGAAGAATACGATACGAGAAAGTATGAGGATGGGGCTCAAGACAGGGAACAGACAGTGGTGTCATAAAGAGGAGAATACGATCCGAGAAAGAGCGAGGATGGGGCTCAAGACGGGGAACAGACAGTGGTGTAACAAAGAGAAGAATACGATACGAGAAAGTGTGAGGATGGGGCTCAAGACGCGGAACAGACAGTGGTGTGATAAAGAGGAGAATATGATCCGAGAAAGAGCGAGGATGAGGCTCAAGACAGGGAACATACAGTGGTGTAACAAAGGAAGAATACGATACGAGAAAGTGTGAGGATGAGGCTCAAGACAGGGAACAGTCAGTGGTGTAACAAAGAGAAGAATACGATACGAGAAAGAGCGAGGATGAGGCTCAAGACAGGGAACATACAGTGGTGTAACAAAGAGAAGAATACGATACGAGAAAGTGTGAGGATGAGGCTCAAGACGGGGAACAGACAGTGGTGTAACAAAAAAGAGAAGAATACGATACGAGAAAGTGTGAGGATGAGGCTTAAGACGGGGAACAGACAGTGGTGTAACAAAGAGAAGAATACGATCCGAGAAAGTGTGAGGATGAGGCTCAAGACGGGGAACAGACAGTGGTGTAACAAAAAAGAGAAGAATACGATACGAGAAAGTGTGAGGATGAGGCTCAAGACAGGGAACAGACAGTGGTGTGACAAAAAGAAGAATACGATCCGAGAAAGAGCGAGGATGAGGCTCAAGACAGGTAACAGTGGTGTGACAAAGAGAAGAATACGATACGAGAAAGTGTGAGGATGAGGCTCAAGACGGGGAACAGACAGTGGTGTAACAAAGAGAAGAATACGATACGACAAAGTGTGAGGATGAGGCTCAAGACAGGTAACAGTGGTGTGACAAAGAGAAGAATACGATACGAGAAAGTGTGAGGATGAGGCTCAAGACAGGGAACAGACAGTGGTGTAACAAAGAGAAGAATATGATCCCAGAAAGTGTGAGGATGGGGCTCAAGACAGGGAACATACAGTGGTGTAACAAAGAGAAGAATACGATACGAGAAAGTGTGAGGATGGGGCTCAAGACGGGGAACAGACAGTGGTGTGACAAATAGAAGAATACGATACGAGAAAGTGTGAGGATGGGGCTCAAGACGGGGAACAGACAGTGGTGTAACAAAGAGAAGAATACGATACGAGAAAGTGTGAGGATGAGGCTCAAGACAGGGAACAGACAGTGGTGTAACAAAGGGAAGAATATGATCTGAGAAAGTGTGAGGATGGGGCTCAAGACAGGGAACAGACAGTGGTGTGATAAAGAGGAGAATACGATCCGAGAAAGTGTGAGGATGAGGCTCAAGACAGGGAAAAGACAGTGGTGTGATAAAGAGGAGAATACGATCCGAGAAAGAGCGAGGATGAGGCTCAAGACAGGAACAGACAGTGGTGTAACAAAGGAAGAATATGATCTGAGAAAGTGTGAGGATGGGGCTCAAGACAGGGAACAGACAGTGGTGTAACAAAGAGAAGAATATGATCTGAGAAAGTGTGAGGATGGGGCTCAAGACAGGGAACAGACAGTGGTGTGACAAAAAGGAGAATACGATCCGAGAAAGAGCGAGGATGAGGCTCAAGACAGGGAACAGACAGTGGTGTAACAAAGAGAAGAATATGATCCGAGAAAGTGTGAGGATGAGGCTCAAGACAGGGAACAGACAGTGGTGTGACAAAGAGAAGAATACGATACGAGAAAGTATGAGGATGGGGCTCAAGACAGGGAACAGATAGTGGTGTGATAAAGAGGAGAATACGATACGAGAAAGTATGAGGATGAGGCTCAAGACAGGGAACAGACAGTGGTGTAACAAAGAGAAGAATATGATCCGAGAAAGTGTGAGGATGAGGCTCAAGACAGGGAACAGACACTGGTGTGACAAAGAGAAGAATACGATACGAGAAAGTATGAGGATGGGGCTCAAGACAGGGAACAGACACTGGTGTGATAAAGAGGAGAATACGATACGAGAAAGTATGAGGATGAGGCTCAAGACAGGGAACAGACAGTGGTGTGACAAAGAGAAGAATACGATACGAGAAAGTATGAGGATGGGGCTCAAGACAGGGAACAGACAGTGGTGTGATAAAGAGGAGAATACGATACGAGAAAGTGTGAGGATGAGGCTCAAGACAGGGAACAGACAGTGGTGTGACAAAGAGAAGAATACGATACGAGAAAGTATGAGGATGGGGCTCAAGACAGGGAACAGACAGTGGTGTCATAAAGAGGAGAATACGATCCGAGAAAGAGCGAGGATGGGGCTCAAGACGGGGAACAGACAGTGGTGTAACAAAGAGAAGAATACGATACGAGAAAGTGTGAGGATGGGGCTCAAGACGCGGAACAGACAGTGGTGTGATAAAGAGGAGAATATGATCCGAGAAAGAGCGAGGATGAGGCTCAAGACAGGGAACATACAGTGGTGTAACAAAGGGAAGAATACGATACGAGAAAGTGTGAGGATGAGGCTCAAGACAGGGAACAGTCAGTGGTGTAACAAAGAGAAGAATACGATACGAGAAAGAGCGAGGATGAGGCTCAAGACAGGGAACATACAGTGGTGTAACAAAGAGAAGAATACGATACGAGAAAGTGTGAGGATGAGGCTCAAGACGGGGAACAGACAGTGGTGTAACAAAAAAGAGAAGAATACGATACGAGAAAGTGTGAGGATGAGGCTTAAGACGGGGAACAGACAGTGGTGTAACAAAGAGAAGAATACGATCCGAGAAAGTGTGAGGATGAGGCTCAAGACGGGGAACAGACAGTGGTGTAACAAAAAAGAGAAGAATACGATACGAGAAAGTGTGAGGATGAGGCTTAAGACGGGGAACAGACAGTGGTGTAACAAAGAGAAGAATACGATCCGAGAAAGAGCGAGGATGAGGCTCAAGACGGGGAACAGACAGTGGTGTAATAAAGAGAAGAATACGATCCGAGAAAGAGCGAGGATGAGGATCAAGACGGGGAACAGACAGTGGTGTAATAAAGAGGAGAATATGATCCGAGAAAGAGCGAGGATGGGGCTCAAGACAGGGAACATACAGTGGTGTGATAAAGAAAAGAATACGATACGAGAAAGTGTGAGGATGAGGCTCAAGACGGGGAACAGACAGTGGTGTAACAAAAAAGAGAATACTATCAGAGAAAGAGCAAGGATGGAGCTCATGATGAGGAGCAGTCTGTGGTGTGACAAAAAGAAGAATATGATCCGAGAAAGTGTGAAGATGGGGCTCAAGACGAGGAACAGACTGTGGTGTGTCAAAAAGGAGACTACGATCCGAGAAAGTGTGAGGATGGGGCTCAAGATGGGAAACAAACTGTCATGTGTAGTGTACAGTTCCTATAGCGTCTTGTGCTTGGGTGCGAGGAAACACAGGAGACATAGGTTGAAATGAAATGACTTGTATTACTTCATACAAGCATGCTGAAAAGTTCACACAGTTTGCAGGAACAGCGACAGGAGACACAGCAGGCCAGAGTAACTTCAAGCACTACAATAAATCTCCAAAGCAGGTTCAGGATCTCTTCTCTGTACCATAATTCCTCTGCAAACATGGATTCACCAAACAGCAGGTTTCCAGAGTCCAAAAGTGTTCCAAGGTTCCTCAGTAGGGAATAGCTGGAGTACAAGTCCAAGGCTTCCAGGAGTCAGGTCACAGACTGACTGAGGCTTGATTCAGGAGCACTGATTGTTCAGCTGAGGCTGCTTAAGAAGCAAGAGGGAAGAATCAGGGCGGGAACATGAAAACTGGAAACTCCATATTAACTGAGGGCAAGAGCTGCAGAAAGACTGAAAGCAAAATGGCCGACGGAAAACTGAGTTTCAAGGAACATGTCAACAGAGACAAAGAACCTTACATTACTCCCCCCTTAGGGACAACCTCCGGATGACCTCAGACCAGGCTTGTCAGGGTACCTCTGATGAAACTGGCGGAGCAGGCGAGGAGCATTTACATTATTGACTGGTTCCCATGAGTTGTCCTCCACTGGGTAGCCCTGCCATTTAATCAAATATTGCAACTGATTTCTGTACAACCTGGAATCTAGAATCCTTTCCACCATAAATTCTTCCTGACCATCGACCAGCACTGGGTCAGGGCAAGGAGAAGAACGTCCAGGAAACGTATTGGGTGTTGCAGCCTTTAGTAGGGATACATGAAAGACAGGGTGGATTCTCATAGTTCTGGGCAGTTGAAGACGACAAGCAACAGCACTTATAATCTTATTGATCTTATAAGGTCCAATGTACTTATGTCCCAATTTAGACGATGGAATCTTTAATTTAAGATTTCTGGTTGACAGCCAGACCAAATCTCCTACCTTGAAAGCTGGTGCAGGTTTACGAAATTTATCTGCTGCTTTCTTGTACCTTTCTTGAGCCAATTCTAGATTTTCCTTTAGAAGATCCATATTCTTTTGTAAAGAAGTGATTCTTTCAGCCACTGCCGGCAAGGGCGTATCTATGGGAAATCGAGGAAGAATGTTAGGATGATAACCTAGATTGGAGTAAAAAGGAGACTGCTTAGTGGAGGCGCTCTGAGAGTTGTTATAAGAGAACTCAGCCAGTGGAAGTAGATCCACCCAATCATCCTGTAGGTGGCAGATAAAACAGCGGAGATACTGCTGCAGGGTCTGATTGGTTCGTTCTGTCTGTCCATTAGTCTGGGGATGAAAAGCAGAAGAAAGGTTTACTTTAATGTCCAATGCTGCACAGAAATTTTGCCAAAACCTAGAAGTGAATTGCACCCCTCGATCCGAAATGACCTCATCCGGTACTCCATGTAAGCGAAACACATTCTTAATCATCAAGTCTGATGTCTGTTTTGCAGTGGGTAAGCCGACACAAGGGATAAAATGAGCTGCCTTTGTTAGACGATCAACCACCACTAGAATGGTGTTCTTCCCTTGAGAGGTTGGTAACTCCACAATGAAGTCCATAGAAATGGATCCCCACGGGCGGGACGGGGTGGGAAGAGGTTGCAACAGACCAGTTGGTGAGGAGCGAGGTGTTTTGCATCTTGCACAGACTTCACATGAAGTGACATAGTTTAAGACATCTTTCCTGTAAGTGGGCCACCAAAAGAAACGAGAAAGAAATTCTTGTGTCTTTAGAATTCCCCTATGCCCGGCTATCTTGGAATCGTGGATGAGTTGCAATACTCTCAATCTGACTGTTTCAGGTATATACAGACGTTGTCCCTGAATCCACACACCATTCTTAAAGACAAGACTTACGTCCCTTGGGGGTTGAGCCAACAAAGAATCCGCATGGTATGCTTCCTTGATGTCCTTAAGTAGGTCTTGATTATGAATCACTCCCAGGAATCTAGAGTCAGGAAGAATAGTCTTAGGAGGAGTAAGTGGACGTGTCTCTGCTGAATGAATCCTAGAGAGTGCATCAGCCTTTCCATTGCGCGATCCTGGTCTATAAGAAATGACAAAATTAAATTGGTTTAGGAAAAGATTCCAGCGAGCCTGGCGAGGAGTCAGGCACTTAGCCGACCTGATAAATTCAAGGTTACGATGGTCTGTCAGGACGACTATTTGCTGTGCAGCTCCCTGAAGAAGGTGTCTCCATTCCTTGAAGGCGGCAATAATGGCCAACAATTCTCTATTGCCCACATCGTAGTTCCTCTCAGCCGAAGACAACTGCTGGGAAAAGAAGGCACAGGGATGCAAGACATTCTTCTCACCTGTTCTCTGAGAGAGTATAGCTCCAACGGCACAGTCTGAAGCATCCACCTCTATTATGAAGGCAAGCTCGGGGTTGGGATGTACTAAGATAGGTGCGGTGGTAAATTTATCCTTTGAACAGGAAAATGCTTCCTGAGCTTGCGGGGTCCAGGAGAACCTAGACTGTTTCCGGGTAAGTTGGGTGATAGGTGACACTACCTCAGAAAAATTCTTAATGAAACGTCTATAGAAGTTGGCAAACCCGATGAAACGCTGCACCTCCTTCACATTTCTAGGAATTGGCCAATCCTTGATGGCTTGGGTCTTGCTTCCATCCATACTAATCCCTTGCGTAGATAGTACATACCCCAGAAATTGAATTTCGGTCCTATGGAATTCACATTTTTCAAGTTTGATGTAGAGATGGTTTTGTCTTAGGCGTTCTAAGACCATTCTCACATGTCCATGATGTTCCTCTGTGGAGTTAGAAAAAATTAGAATATCATCCAGATAAATCACCACAAATGTATCTAGGAGATCCCTGAAGATATCATTCACAAAGTGTTGGAAAGTGGCTGGGCGGTACTCAGACCAAAAGGCATAACTAGATATTCAAAGTGTCCATAGCGTGACCTGAAAGCAGTCTTCCATTCATCCCCAGGTCTGATACGGACCAAGTTATAGGCCCCACGGAGATCCAGTTTAGAGAAAATTTTGGCATGCCGCACTCTCTCCAACAACTCAGGGATTAAAGGCAATGGATAACGGTTTCTAATAGTAACCTTATTGAGTTCCCTATAGTCTATGCAGGGTCTCAGAGATCCATCTTTCTTCTTCACAAAGAAGATGGGTGCACCTGCGGGAGATGAAGAGGGGCGTATGAAGCCCTTGGCTAAATTTTCGTCTATATAATCCTTCAAAGCTCTTAGCTCGGGCCCCGCTAGGGGGTAGATCTTACCAAAAGGTATCTCAGCTCCGGGTAATAATTCAATTGGACAATCATATGGACGGTGAGGAGGAAGCTGATCAGCGTTCTTCTTGTCACATAAATCGTCATAGTCCTGGTATACAGCTGGTAGTTCAGGGACTGACATGGTTCCTTTAGGAACAGAGCAAGCTGAAACTCCTTGACTCATCTGTTTCTCCGGAAAGTGTAATTCCTTGGTCTCCCAGTTAATCGTAGGATTCTGCGCCTGCAGCCATGGTAGCCCTAGAATGATGGGAAAGTGGGGAGAAGAGATAAGCAAAAAAGACATTTTCTCCTGATGATCTTTACCCATAAGGACCCTCAAAGGCTCTGTTTCTTGATCCACTGGTCCAGAAGTCAGTAGAGAGCCATCCACAGTCTCCATCTGTACTGGAGTAGCCTTCTTCACTGAACGTATCCCCTGTTTCAGAGCAAAGGAGATATCCATAAAATTTCCACTTGCCCTGAGTCGATCATAGCAGAGCTAGACACCCAGACTGAGTCAACCCAGAGTTTGATGGAAAGGAAGCAATGAGAATTGTTTCTTTTACAACTCAGCTGGGACACTGCTGAGGAAACTTGAAAAATTGCAGCGTTTATACCGTCATCGTCCCCAGAACTAACAGAGTTTAAGTCGAGAAATCAAGATCTCTTGCAGCAGATCTCTCTGGAGCCTGAGGCTCGGACATGACAGAGCTCCTCTCGCAACACTCACAGTGAATGACTGCTGCAGTAGTCTTACGAGAACGGCTGGGGCAGTTTATAATGAAGTGCCCTGACTTACCACAGTAGAAACATAGATTTTCCTTTATACGATGTTCTTTGCGTGCATCACTAACCGTCTTTGTAAAGAGTCCACCTGCATGGTTCAGGTTCTGGTTCCTTGTGATCCTACTCAAAGGTTCCTTAGCTGAGGAGGGAGGTAGTAAAAGGTTAGTGCGATTATTTTCGAACCATCTCTCTTGTCTGCGTTCAGTCAGACGAGCATCAATACGGATACAAAGTTAATAAAGTCACCTAACGCAGTGGGAGGGTCGGCACGAGCAAGTTCATCCTTAATCAGTGGAGACAACCTTTTCCGAAATAGATTTTTAGCGGAAGTGTCCAAGTGGTATCAAGAGCCCATCTCCTGAAATCCAGGGCATATCGGCTACTGAACGCTTACCTTGGCGCAAAGTTAACATGGCTGCTTCAGCTGTTGCACCTCGATTGGGTCATCAAACACCTGCCCATGGTGAATAAAGCATCAAGGTGATTCAACAATCATCCTCAGTCTCAATCAGAGGGTTTGTGTCATGTGTGCATTGCCACGTAGATCGTCGCGGTTGCACATTTTGACTTCTCACAGCTGAGTTGCTGTTTCTTTGTGTTGGCAGCTAGGAGTTAATTCTGTCTGTGCTCGGTGCTGGGACTGGGTGCAGTTTCTCCCGGCTGCAATTGATTATTTGTTGATTGGTTTCCTTTAAGTTTCTGGTTGTCTGCTTTGGGAGTTGCCAGTGAAACACTTCATGCAGACCACAGATAGGAATGAATCTGTATAGACTCTAGTTGAGAGCTCCTTAGTTGTTTTAAGCTTAACTTGCTTAGAGTTTATTTCCCAGACCATTTATGTTCCTTCGGTGTTTGAGTGTGTATGCAAGAGAGTGCTATCCTGTCTGTCTTATATGTCTAATCTGTGTATTTAGCTGAGATCAGCCCATATCCCTTTGGTGGTAATCAGGATCCTTCTTAGGACTGATTACAGGGTTCAGGGTCTGATAGGAGACAGGGTTAGGCTGGAGACTTAGACCTCTGAACCATTATCAGTACCTCCAAGGTAAGGGATTAGTTAGGACCCCAGTGTAGGGTCAGGTTAGACCCCGGTCCTCCTCTTTCCTGTTACAGCTCATCAAGTCCTCAAGATTAACCCTGAGTTCAACTGATATCGTCTCTGCACATCTAGTCCTCAAGATTAACCCTAAGTTCTGCTGATATTGTGTCAGGTAAATCTATTTTATACTTACATTCTTATGTTGCTAAACTATATGTTGTATAGAGTGTGGTTCCTGTATAAATAGTTTACTGACATTGTAGTCATATCATTAGACAGCGTGACATTTTCACTGGCCATAAAAAATTATCTCTAGTTACCATGGATCCAGTAGCCCAGCTGGCTCTGCAGTTGCAGGGATTATCCATGGAGCTGACGGACATTAAGTCCAAAGTTTTGTCTCCCCTGGAGCAAACCAGAGTTGAACCTAAGGTGGCTCTTCCAGATAGGTTCACTGGTGGGCGAGACAAATTTTTTACCTTCCGGGAGGCATGTAAATTATATTTTCGGCTTCGGCCGCGATCATCAGGGAGTGATGAGCAGAGAGTGGGAATTGTTATCTCACTTCTTCAAGGGGACCCTCAATCCTGGGCATTTTCCCTTCCTCCGGGTCCCCGGCTCTACAGTCTGTAGATCAATTTTTTACTGCTCTGGGATTGGTATATGATGACCCAGATCGGGTCTCTCTTGCTGAGACCAAATTACGTAAGTTACAGCAGGGAGATCGTCCTGCGGAGGAATTTGCTTCTGAGTTTCGTAGATGGGCCACGGATACTCAGTGGAATGACCCAGCTCTTAGGAGCCAGTTTTGTCATGGGCTTTCTGATAAATTAAAAGACGTTTTGGCTCAGTATGAGTCTCCTCTTCACTGGAGGCTGCTATGGCCTTAGCTATCCGTACTGATAGACGGCTTCGGGAGAGGGGTGAGGTAACCCACTCCCTGTTGTTTCTCCACCTACTACTAAAGTCCCTTATGTTGAGGTTCCCCTTGTCTGTTCGGATGAGCCTATGCAGTTGGGAGGGACATCTTTTCGTAGTAGGGGATTGGCGGCACGCCGCAGGACTAGAAGGTGTTTTTTCTGCGGGAAAGAGGGACATTTTGTTGGAGAATGTCCATCCCGTGTCTTGTTAAGTAAAAAGTCGCCGGAAAACTGCTAATCCCAGGTTGTGTGGTGGACGACAACCTGGGAGTATGTATTTCATCGCCGGTTCTTCTCAGTTCCTTGTACCAGTGGAGGTGGGTTGGTACTAGAGTGAAGAGATTGTCTGTTCTTCTGGATAGTGGTTCTGGGCTAATCTGGTTGACGCTCAGTTTGCTCAGGCTCAAGGTATGCATCTGAGTGTATTGGTCAAACCGATCCCTATTTTCTCCATCGACGCCAGGCCTCTCGGCCAAGGTAGCTTTGTTCATGAGGTTCATAACATTGACCTTCGGTAGGGGCAATACATAGGGAACAATTATCTTGTTATGTGTTGGAGGGTCTACCTACTCCCATTGTGTTGGGACTTCCTTGGCTGGTTAAACATAACCCTGTGATTAATTGGCAGTCCAGAGAGATAAGCCAATGGGGTGAGTTTTGCAAAAGCAACTGCATGAACACAGTCATCAGTGCGGTCGTGCCTAGTACATTGCCTCCTTTTTTGGAGGATTTTGGGGATGTTTTCTCTGAGGAGGGGTGTCGGGAGTTGCCTCCTCATCGCGTGTATGACTGCTCTATTAATCTACTTCCTGATGCTAAGTTGCCTAAAGCTAGGTTGTATAATCTTTCTGGTCCTGAAAGACAGGCTATGAAAGATTATATTTCGGAAAGTCTGGCCAAAGGGCATATTAGACCTTCATCTTCCCCTGTGCCGCGGGGTTCTTCTTTGTGAAGAAAAAAGATGGAGGCCTACGCCCTTGCTTGGATTTCCGCGAACTTAATCGGATTACTGTTCGAGATCCGTATCCACTACCTCTTATTCCTGATCTCTTCAATCAATTGTTGGCGCCAAATGGTTCTCTAAATTGGATCTCAGGGGGGCGTATAATCTGATTAGGATAAAAGAGGGGATGAGTGGAAAACGGCGTTTAACACGCCGGAGGGACATTATGAAAACCTGTTCATGCCTTTTGGTCTGACTACTGCACCAGCAGTATTCCAACATTTTGTTAATGACATTTTTCGTCACTTGTGGGGGTGTTTGTGGTCGTATATTTGGATGACATTTTAATTTACTCGCCAGATCTTGTGTCTCACCAGGAGCATGTGAGACAGGTGTTGCAGATCTTGCGAGACAATAAACTATACGCCAAACTGGAGAAGTGTGTTTTTGCCGTACAGGAACTTCAGTTTTTGGGTTTTTTGGTGTCAGCCTCCGGTTTCCGTATGGACCCTGAAAAGGTGAGAGCAGTGCTTGAATGGGATCAGCCAGGGGATCTTAAGGCTCTGCAGCGTTTTTTGGGGTTTGCTAATTACTACCGGAAATGTATTTGTAATTTCTCGTCTGTCGTCAAACCTCTCACTGACATGACGAGAAAAGGGATCGGATTTTTCTAAGTGGTCGACAAGCTTGCCAAGCCTTTTCCTCTTTAAAAGATGTTTTGCTTCGGCACCCGTTCTCATCCAACCAGATGTATCTCAGCCGTTCATTGTGGAGGTGGACGCGTCTGACGTAGGAGTGGGTGCTATATTGTCCCAGGGTCTGTCCCCTGGTAAATGGCATCCGTGCGCTTTCTTTTCTAAGAAATTGTCGTCCGCCGAAAGGAATTATGATATCGGCAATAGGGAACTTTTGGCCATTAAATTGGCTTTTGAAGAATGGCGTCACTTTTTGGAGGGGCAGTCCACCCGGTCACCGTTATTACTGATCACAAGAACCTGCTGTATTTAGAATCCGCTAAGCGTCTGAATTCCAGACAAGCTCGATGGTCGTTGTTTTTTACCAGGTTTAATTTTGTCGTCACTTATCGTCCGGGGTCTAAGAATGTAAAGGCTGATGCCTTGTCTCGCAGTTTCCCAGGGGCCGGGAAAACGGACGATCCGATTCCTATCCTTCAGGAGGGGGTGGTAGTGTCGGCTGTATGTTCTGAGCTTGAGGAGGAGGTGTTAGAGGCTCAGGGGACGCCCCTGCAGGACCTCCAGGGAGACTGTTTGTCCCGAATCAGTTGAGACAAAAGGTTATTGAGGCACATCATAATTCTGCTTTAGCAGGACATCCAGGGAGTAAGGCTACTTTAGATCTCCTTTCTCGCCGATTTTGGTGGCCTAACGCTAATAAAGATGTTATAACTTTTGTCGCGTCCTGTGGGGTTTGTGCTCACTCTAAAACTCCTTATACCCGTCCGTCTGGGACCCTTTTACCCTTGAAACTTCCGGAGCGTCCATGGACTCATTTATCTATGGACTTCATTACGGACCTTCCTCCGTCGTCTGGGAATACTGTCATACTGGTGGTTGTTGACAGGTTCAGTAAGATG
This sequence comes from Oophaga sylvatica, assembly GCA_033576555.1. Lineage (NCBI taxonomy): Eukaryota > Metazoa > Chordata > Amphibia > Anura > Dendrobatidae > Oophaga > Oophaga sylvatica. The sequence continues at coordinate 108,464 of JARQOD010000675.1, forward strand.
GCACATTTCGTTGCTCTTCCTGCACTCCCTAATGCTAAAACTCTGGCGCAGGTGTTCATTAGGGAGATCGTGAGACTTCATGGGTTGCCTTCTGATGTGGTGTCAGATAGGGGGTCTCAGTTTGTGTCCAAATTTTGGAGGGCATTTTGTTTACGTCGGGGGATGCAATTGTCGTTTTCCTCGGCTTTTCATCCACAGACCAATGGTCAGACAGAGCGTCTGAATCAGAGCTTTAGAGACATATCTCGGTGTTTTGTACTCAGAGAACCAGGAGGACTGGTCTTCTTTCTTGCCTCTGGCAGAGTTCGCTCTTAACAACAGACGGAGTGAGTCCACTGGTAAGTCCCCGTTTTTTGGGGCATATGGTTTTCATCCCCAGTTTTGTACTTTCAATGGGGGGTCCTTCTGGGGTTCCTGAGGAGGAGCATTTCTCGTCGTCACTTGCTTCTGTGTGGCGAGGTGTATTTAATAATTTGAGTACGATGGGGAACCGTTACAAACGTATGGCTGATAGGAGGAGAGTTTCTGGTCCAGATCTGAATGTGAACGATCTGGTATGGTTGTCTACCAGGAATATAAAACTTAAAGTGCCCTCCTGGAAACTGGGTCCCAGATTCATCGGGCCGTACAGGATCAGTTCCATAATTAATCCTGTGGCATTTCGTCTGGAACTTCCTTCTACGTTTAAAATTCATAATGTGCTCCACAAGTCATTACTTAAAAGGTATGTGGCACCAGTCATACCGTCACCTCTACCTCCTCCTCCAGTGTTGGTCAATGGTAATTTGGAATTTCAAGTATCAAAAATCATTGACTCTCGTCGAATCGCCGGTCCCTTCAGTACTTGGTGCATTGGAAGGGGTATGGTCCGGAGGGGAGGACGTGGGTCCCTGCGTCTGATGTTAACGCAGATCGTTTGGTTCGGACCTTCCACAAAACTCACCCGGCAGGCCTGGCCCTGAGGGTCCGGAGGCCCCTCGTAGAAGGGGGGGTACTGTCATGTCTGCATTGCCACGAAGATCGTCGCGGTTGCACATTTTGACTTCTCACAGCTGAGTTTCTGTTTCTTTGGGTTTGGCAGCTTGGGAGTTAATTCTGTCTGTGCTCGGTGCTGGGACTGGGTGCAGTTTCTCCCGGCTGCAATTGATTATTTGTTGATTGGTTTCCTTTAAATTCCTGGTTGTCTGCTTTGGGAGTTGCCAGTGAAATCTTTCATGCAGACCACAGATAGGATTGAATCTGTATATGTGTCGACCCGCCACCACAATTGTGGGTTACCAGGGCAATGGGGTACTCAGAGCCGAGCCCATGGAAGTCTATGGGATTTGTCACAGGTAGCTGTGGCTCGGTCTGTGGCCCTGGCGGTCTGGCGTATGTTAGGGATATATTTACAGGGGATAGATTTATATACAGTTCGTGACGCCACCTGTAGTCTTCTGGTAATTTGTACCAGCGCTGCTGTAGATCTCTGAGGGGATGGTGAGGCAGCTAGATGTCGGGTCCCCTACAGGTGGGACTCTTCCCTCAGGTCGGTAGTTAGGTAGGGATTATGCAGGCATGCAATAATAACTCAGTCTCACACGGTCAGCGTCTTTCCATACCTTTACTTGCAAGATGGTAAGGCAGTTCCCAGGGAGGCTGATGGGGTTGATGGAGGATGAGCTTTGAGGCAACGGCTAAGCAAGTTAGGGGCCTCCTTTACTGTCCAATAATGATGAGTACAACCAGCCTGCAGCGTAGTTCCCTCTATAATTCCAGCTATTCCAAAGCTGTTCTGCCCAGTCAGTGTTGTGGTCGGAGCCTTCCTGTGAGAGAGTTGAATTCCTATTTCGCTGATCAGGCTCAAAGTCTTCACTCCCCCTGACCCCAGTTACGTACTGACTATTTGGGGCTGATTGCCGCGACCTAAGGTCCGGTAAATCTCTGGTTTTCTTACCACTATGCTTGTAGCTAATAGTGATCCTTCGGTCCCCAGTGACCGGTAGCAATGTGCAGGACTTCTCCAAGCCAAAAGCACTTTTTAGATATTCCTTCCACTTTGCCCTTCGATTTGCTCGACTCTTAATAGATATCTCCGTCTGTCTTCCAGTGGGGCACAGCTCTGACTAGGCTGAGGTGAACTAGACCACCTGTACTAGCCTCCACTTTCTGAACTGCTAACAGGCTCAGACTAGACACGTCTACTCTGTCCAAGGACAGGAAACTGACTGACTAAATCACTCCCTTCCACACCCCTGCTGGGTGTGTCAGAAGTGTACGTGATGTTATGAAGAGCCCTTAACTGTTACCTCTCCACTCATCCTCCTGGTATTGTGTACCAGGGCTACACATTCCCCCATGGTAAACGACAGCACTCCCGGGCTGTAAAATATAAAGAGACATTTTTGTTTATGCATTTAACATTAAACATTAATTCGTCCCATCCGGGAGGTAAGGATGTCTTAAACGTTGCGAACAATAACATTATAGAGAAATACAAATATTAAATAAACATGTTCATAAAAATAGACAATATACTTGTGAAGGACCCGCACCAAACCTTCAACGTGGGTCCTGGGTGGGCTGCAGGACATCCAAATGCAGACCTCACTCAGTGCCACACCACACGGGTTTTCTGTTCAGAGGTAAGTCAAGGTTTCATGTGAAACCATTAAAAAGGCACCTTAGTGCAACTATTTACAGGATACAGTTTTTGGGCTGGCTCAGTCCTCAGCCTCTGAGTCCATTATAAGACATAATAGGGAAAACACATATATATATATAGACTTTTTACAATATTCACATTAATTCGTTATAATCACTGCTGATATCTAATGGGTAACTTCCCTTTGGTGGTTCGCTCTGATCTACGTGGTGTAGCTTCAGGTATATCAAGTTGCGATCTGTCTGCACTGCGTAACGGCAAACTATAGAACTGCCTTAATCTTTCTATGGATCTGGCAAGCGTACTGATGGCTGGGCGGTGTGAGTCAGCTTCACCAGGGATCCCATAGTATGGGGCGCTGCTTCAGATGATCCTTCTTGAGATTCCATAGGTTGAGGTGTTGCTGGGATGGGTAACTCCTGAACGGGCTCGACTGGCACCACGGGCACAACTGGAGGTAAAACTTCCTCTTGTGGCTGATAAAACTGCAACACCGGAACTATTACAGCATCTCCCAGTCTAGGCCAATCCGCAGGAAAATCTCCCAGATCGGTGTGTATGACCTCTTCCTTTCTTTCTCCTTGATTGATGACAGGGTTCTTTTCACAACGCTTTAAGGGTTCTGGACACAATTTCAAATGGTCTCTGGACACAGTGGTTGTTGTTCTTCCTCCGTCCTTACTGACGACACAAACTTTTCTGTTGTCATATTTAGAATCTTGTATGACGTAGGGTTCTTGCTCCCACTGATTATCCAATTTGTGCATCTTCCTTTTTCTTTTTAATACTACCTCTCCAGGCATCAAAGGCTTGGCAGGAGCATTTCGGTTGTAAACATCTTCCTGTTTCTCCCGTGCCTTATTGAGACTTTCCTCTACACAGATTTGTACTCTTCTGTATTGCTCTTGCCGATTGATGTCCCAGTTTTCAACGGCGTCGTCTGCCTCCGGTTCTACCACTCCAAGTTCTAGATCCATTGGTAGTTTTCCGGGCCTTGCTCTCATAAGATAGGCTGGAGTGCAGTTAGTGGAACTGACAGGTATATGGTTATACAAATCAACCAAATCAGGTAGTAAATCCGGCCATCGATTCCTGTCTTCCAACGGTATGGATCTCAACAAATCAAGGACAATATGGTTCATTTTTTCGCAAAGACCGTTGGTTTGAGGGTGATATGGTGTTGTTCTTATTTTCTTGCACCCGTACATGTGACAGAATTCCTTGAATAAATCAGCTTCGAAAGCAGGTCCTTGATCGGTTAATACTTGCTCCGGATATCCATGCGGTCTGCAGAAGCTTGCTTGAAAGGTTTTCGCGGCCGTCACTGCGGTCTGATCCTTAACTGGAACAACCACCAGAAATCTGGAGTAATGGTCCACCATGGTCAGGGCGTATGAGTATCCAGATCTACTTGGCGACAGTTTGACGTGGTCCAGGGCCACAATCTCCAGGGGGCGAGTCGTCCGGATAGGTTGCAGGGGTGCCTTCTGACTACCGTAGTCCTTTCTTCTGAGACCACAGGGTCCACAGTTCCGACACCACCTCTCGATGGAGCTGCGCATCCCTACCCAGTAGAACCGGCATCTCAACAGGGTCTCCAGCTTTCTCCAGCCAAAGTGTCCTGCTTGATCGTGGTATGCTTCCAACACCATTGGGACGTCTGCCTTGGGGACCACGATTTGCCAGACCATCTCATGGGTTCTGGGGTTGACGTATCTCCTGCACAACTTCTCACGGTATAGGAACAACCTGCTTTTCTCGTTCCACAGGAGCTTGGCTGACATAGGTGCATCCTTTTCCAAAGAGGAGCCTTCCTGTCTTAACAACTCCTTGATGCGGCTGACCACTGGATCACTGTCCTGAGTCTCTTTCCAACTGTGATGGGGTAAAGGATTTAATGTTGCACCATACTGCTTTCTGTGGACTCGATGCTCGTGGACTACCCCATTTCGATGGAACGCAGGTAGCTCAATTTCTTCCAGATCATCCGATTCTTCTTCCGTATCAGATCATGCGGCATTCGGGACAACGCATCAGCATTAGCATTCTTTCGACCTGCCCGGTACTTGATAGTAAACTGGTAATTGGACAACCGAGCCATCCATCGCTGCTCCATGGCGCCCAGCTTGGCGGTTTCCAGGTGCGTTAACGGGTTGTTGTCTGTGTACGCCGTGAACTTATTGGAGGCCAGATAGTGCTTAAATCTTTCAGTAATGGCCCAGACCAGCGCCAGAAACTCCAGCTTGAAGCTGCTATAATTTTCCGGATTCCTTTCAGTTGGCCTGAGTTTTCTGCTGGCATATGCGATGACTTTTTCTTGGCCATTCTGCTTCTGACTGAGAACTGCTCCCAAACCTTCATTACTGGCGTCGGTGTACAACAGGAACGGTTGGCTGTAATCAGGATAGGTTAAGATCTCATCACCTGTAAGGATCTCTTTCATCTTTTGGAATGCTTCAGCCTGTTCTTTACCCCAATTAAAGGGAGGGTTTCTGCTCTTTAAGGATTGTCCTACCAGGAGGTCCTGTAAAGGAGCTGCCTTCTTCGTGTAATCTTTCACGAATCTCCTGTAGTAACCCGTTAGTCCCAGGAACTGTCGCACTTCCTTAAGGTTCTTCGGCTCCGGCCACTTCTGGATGGCAGTGACTTTCTCTGGGTCTGGCGCTACTCCTTCCGAACTGACGATGTGCCCCAAGTATTGTACCTTCTGTTTGAGTAGATGGCATTTTGAGGGTTTCAACTTCATCCCGTACCTGGACAGGGACTCGAATACTTCTGCCAGGTGCTTCAGATGGTCCTCATAAGTCTTGGAATACACGATAACGTCGTCTAGGTATAGCAGCACGGTTTCAAAATTGAGATGTCCCAGACAATTTTCCATCACTCTCTGAAATGTTCCTGGGGCACTGCTGAGCCCAAACGGCATTCTGTCGAACTCACAGAGCCCCATTGGGGTGGTGAAAGCCGTTTTCTCACGATCCTCCTCAGCCACAGCCACTTGCCAGTAACCACTAGTCAGATCAAGGGTAGAAAAGTAGTTAGCCGTTTTCAGAGCAGCTAATGATTCCTCTATGCGTGGTAACGGGTATGCATCCTTGTGTGTTATGCGGTTCACCTGCCTGTAATCCACACACATTCTCATACTACCATCTTTCTTTTTAACCAGAACTAGAGGGGCTGCCCAGGGACTACAACTATCCCTTATCACCCCAGCTTTCTTCATATCATTCAACATTTCTTTAGCCTTCTGATAATGAGCTGGAGGTATGGGCCTATACCGCTCTTTGATGGGAGGATGACTGCCTGTAGGGATATGATGTTGTACTCCCTTAATTGTCCCAAAATCAAGTGGATTTTTGCTAAACACTTGGGCGTACTCTTGCACCACCCGTAATACCCCTTGCTTCTGGTGAGCGGGAGTGGTGTCCGTCCCAACATGGAGTTGCTGACACCATTCCGCCACCTGAGTTGCTGGGTCATTGTCCTCCGCTATTTGACAGGAGTCTAAGGACTCAGCCGGGAGAATAGAATTATTATCAACAGCATGAAGTTTAGCAATGGTTGCATAACGGGGTAAATTTACCTCATCATCTCCCCAATTGAGAAGCCGTACCGGTACTCTTCCATTCACCACCTCTACTACTCCTCTAGCAGTCATAAGTGTAGGTCTATGTTCTGAATGGTGGGGTTCTACTACAGCTTGGTAATTCTGTCCTCTCAGACCTATGGCTGCCCTGCACCAAATGATCATTTCACTCATTGGGGGTATAAACAATAGGATCCGAGTCAGTGACCCGTACATTACCAATTTCGCCGTCTGTAAGCTTCGCTTGCTGCTGACACACCAGGGCCCGGATCTCTCTTTGGATTACTCCTCTCTGCCTTGGTCGGGCAATCTCAGCGAGCTGTTGGAGCAAGAACACAACTTCTCCCAAACAATTACCGATAATGTTAGTACCCAAAATTATATTTAAACCGTTCTCCTCATTTACAGTCTTTACTACCAGAAGCCCTTGGTCTTTCAACTCCTCTCTGCCCACCTTTACATCTACACATTTTGTTCCGAGTACTTCTACAGGAAGACCATTAGAAGCATACACGGTAAAGTCAAGGCTCGGAGGTTTAAGACTGTCCATTGACCAGTACTTGGTATATAGGGCATCAGGTATTAGGGTCACCTGGGACCCAGTGTCTAACAATGCTGGAACAGCAATACCATCTAGAATAATAGACAGGTAGGGTCGCCCACCCACATACCTGCGGTTCCAGTCTAGGGGGCCTGACGGGTATTCTCCTGGGTGTTGGCCCTTGGACCCAGGTTCTGCCCGTTTAAAGGACACTGTGTAGACAGATGACCTTTCCGGTTGCAGCGATAACAGATGATCTCTCGACGAGGAGGGTGTTGATCAGAGGTTGCTCCTGGGGGTGGCGTTGTCCTCCTCCGGGGGGGCGACTCTTCTTTCTTCTCCGGTGCATCCACGGGACGTCTTCTGGGCAGTCAGCTAACAAGATCTTTCCTTCCTCCTCTTTCCGCAGCTGCAGGGCACTCATTACAGCAGCCAGATTTTTAGTCAGCTGGCGCACCTCTGAGCGCAGACAGTCCAATTCACTAGGAGGTGTCACCTGCGCTTTGGCTTCAGCCACTAGCGGGGAAAAGGGGGGTACTGCCGGTTCCAGAGTGACTTCAGCCTGATGATGTTGGGTTGCCACCTCGGGTTTGCCCAGGGGCCGCAGCCCTTTTATTGCCATGTCCTTTAGGGCATCAAAGGTAGCATCGGATGATCTAAGGACCACCAATTTACAGTTCTGCGTTCCTCTTGGGATCTCAATCCCTGTATAAATTGTTCTTTCAGCATTCTATTCTCGTCGATAGCATTTAAATTGTTAATTTGCTTGAGGGCTCTCAGGGCTCCCTGTAGTCGGCAAGCGATAGTCCCGGATGCTGTCACCTGGCTGTTGTGAACAGTGATAGAAGGCCATCCGGAGATCCGTTTCTGTGCGGTCTTCAAATATGGCATGCAGCTTAAGGAAGATCGCAGGTACCGACTCCTGATCAACGGTATCCCAAGTCTCCACTTCCCTCTCAGCAGCGCCAGTTAGCTGCCCTATTAGCACAGCAGCTTTTTGTCTCTCAGGCATGGAGTACATTTCTAGGATGCTGCATAACTTCCGCTTGAAGCCTGCTAATGTGCCTGGCTCACCGCTGTACTGGGGAAGCCATTTCGCCCCAGGCATATATGGGAGCGTTAGTGGCATGAGCGGGACTACCGGACTGGGTGCAGGGCCTGCGCCCCCATCTGGCGCTACAATACCAAGCGGTGCGGGATTGGGGACTCCGGCTGGGGCCGCACTGTCAGCCGGTTGTTGTGACATCTTAGCGCCCCCTTGGTTAAACGGAGCCTACCGGTTTCAGACGCTGCTATTTCACAGGCACCGCAGTGGGAACAGGACCTTCGTCGCAGGCGCTCTGATGTCAGAGCGTTCACTTCCTGTTGCAGGACCTGCCGATGAGTCAGAGCCGGGGGCGTGTCCAAGACTTTGCGCGCTCTTTCAGGTACGCCCACCTTCTTCTCCAGCGCCTTAGGGCGCGAATCTGGCGGCAAATATGGCGGTATTTGGCGCCAAACAACAGCAACAGTCTTTTTCATCAAAACACTCCACAGGCACACAGGGCTCGCAATGCTGCAAGTTTCGTATCCTGTTCGTGACGCCAAAGTTTTGTGTCGACCCGCCACCACAATTGTGGGTTACCAGGGCAATGGGGTACTCAGAGCCGAGCCCGTAGAAGTCTATGGGATTTGTCACAGGTAGCTGTGGCTCGGTCTGTGGCCCTGGCGGTCTGGCGTATGTTAGGGATATATTTACAGGGGATAGATTTATATCCTGTTCGTGACGCCAAAGTTTTGTGTCGACCCGCCACCACAATTGTGGGTTACCAGGGCAATGGGGTACTCAGAGCCGAGCCCATGGAAGTCTATGGGATTTGTCACAGGTAGCTGTGGCTCGGTCTGTGGCCCTGGCGGTCTGGCGTATGTTAGGGATATATTTACAGGGGATAGATTTATATACAGTTCGTGACGCCACCTGTAGTCTTCTGGTAATTTGTACCAGCGCTGCTGTAGATCTCTGAGGGGATGGTGAGGCAGCTAGATGTCGGGTCCCCTACAGGTGGGACTCTTCCCTCAGGTCGGTAGTTAGGCAGGGTTGTGCAGGCATGCAATAATAACTCAGTCTCACACGGTCAGCGTCTTTCCATACCTTTACTTGCAAGATGGTAAGGCAGTTCCCAGGGAGGCTGATGGGGTTGATGGAGGATGAGCTTTGAGGCAACGGCTAAGCAAGTTAGGGGCCTCCTTTACTGTCCAATAATGATGAGTACAACCAGCCTGCAGCGTAGTTCCCTCTATAATTCCAGCTATTCCAAAGCTGTTCTGCCCAGTCAGTGTTGTGGTCGGAGCCTTCCTGTGAGAGAGTTGAATTCCTATTTCGCTGATCAGGCTCAAAGTCTTCACTCCCCCTGACCCCAGTTACGTACTGACTATTTGGGGCTGATTGCCGCGACCTAAGGTCCGGTAAATCTCTGGTTTTCTTACCACTATGCTTGTAGCTAATAGTGATCCTTCGGTCCCCAGTGACCGGTAGCAATGTGCAGGACTTCTCCAAGCCAAAAGCACTTTTTAGATATTCCTTCCACTTTGCCCTTCGATTTGCTCGACTCTTAATAGATATCTCCGTCTGTCTTCCAGTGGGGCACAGCTCTGACTAGGCTGAGGTGAACTAGACCACCTGTACTAGCCTCCACTTTCTGAACTGCTAACAGGCTCAGACTAGACACGTCTACTCTGTCCAAGGACAGGAAACTGACTGACTAAATCACTCCCTTCCACACCCCTGCTGGGTGTGTCAGAAGTGTACGTGATGTTATGAAGAGCCCTTAACTGTTACCTCTCCACTCATCCTCCTGGTATTGTGTACCAGGGCTACACATATAGACTTAAGTTAAAGAGCTCCTTAGCTGTTTTAAGCTTAACTTGCTTAGAGTTTATTTCCCAGACCATTTATGTTCCTTTGGTGTTTGAGTGTGTATGCAAGTGAGTGCTTACCTGTCTGTCTTATATGTCTAATCTGTGTATTTAGCTGAGATCAGCCCATATCCCTTTGGTGGTAATCACGATCCTTCTTAGGACTGATTACAGGGTTCAGGGTCTGACAGGAGACAGGGTTAGGCTGGAGACTTGGACCTCTGAACCATTATCAGTACCTCCAAGGTAAGGGATTAGCTAGGACCCCAGTGTAGGGTCAGGTTAGACCCTGGTCCTCCTCTTTCCTGTTACAGCTCATCAAGTCCTCAAGATTAACCCTGAGATCAACTATATCGTTCCTGCACATCTAGTCCTCAAGATTAACCCTAAAGTTCTGCAGAGATTGTGTCAGGTAAATCTATTTTATACTTACATTCTGTTGTTGCTAAACTATATGTTGTATAGAGTGTGGTTCCTGTATAAATAGTTTACTGACATTGTATTCATATCATTAGACAGCGTGACATTACCACAGTAGAAACATAGATTTTCCTTTATACGATGTTCTTTGCGTACATCACTAACCCGTCTTTGTAAAGAGTCCAACTGCATGGGTTCAGGTTCTGGTTCCCTTGTGATCCTACTCAAAGGTTCCTTAGCTGAGGAGGGAGGTAGTAAAAGGTTAGTGCGATTATTTTCGAACCATCTCTCTTGTCTGCGTTCAGTCAGACGAGTATCAATACGGATACAATAGTTAATAAAGTCACCTAACGCAGTGGGGGTCGGCACGAGCAAGTTCATCCTTAATCAGTGGAGACAACCCTTTCCGAAAAATAGATTTTTTAGCGGAAGTGTCCCAAGTGGTATCAAGAGCCCATCTCCTGAAATCCAAGGCATATTCGGCTACTGAACGCTTACCTTGGCGCAAAGTTAACATGGCTGCTTCAGCTGTTGCACCTCGATTGGGGTCATCAAACACCTGCCCCATGGCTGAAATAAAAGCATTAAGGTGATTCAAACAATCATCCTCAGTCTCAATCAGAGGGTTTGCCCACATCAAAGCCTTATTGGTAAGCAACATGATTATAGTAAGCACTTTGGATCGTTCAGTGGGAAATTGTGAAGCATGTGCAGAGAAAAATAAATTGCATTGATTAATAAATCCCCTGAATTTCTCACGTTCACCGCCAAAACGAAAAGGAGGTAATTTGGGGATCCCAGAACTCGGGGTTATGGCAGGAGCCTGGGCTCGTTCCTCTAGAGCCTCAATCCTGGCTCGCAATTCCTGGGTAGTCTGTCCAAACACTTGCAAATTATGATTTTACCTGTGGTAACACTCCAGAGTAAAATTTTAAGGGAATGCGCTCACCTGGAATGGTTGTGAGAAGTCACAACCACTGTCATCACATAAGGTATTAAACGGACATCTGATATCCACAGTCACAGCAGACACGGCTTTCCCAGACCCAGCAGACACTAAACATTGGCTCCTGAATCTTGTCATGTATAGTGTACAGTTCCTATAGCGTCTTGTGCTTGGGTGCGAGGAAAACACATGAGACACAGGTTGAAATGAAATGACTTGTATTACTTCATACAAGCATGCTGAAAAGTTCACACAGTTTGCAGGAACAGCGACAGGAGACACAGCAGGCCAGAGTAACTTCAAGCACTACAATAAATCTCCAAAGCAGGTTCAGGATCTCTTCTCTGTACCGTAATTCCTCTGCAAACATGGATTCACCAAACAGCAGGTTTCCAGAGTCCAAAAGTGTTCCAAGGTTCCTCAGTAGGGAATAGCTGGAGTACAAGTCCAAGGCTTCCAGGAGTCAGGTCACAGACTGACTGAGGCTTGATTCAGGAGCACTGATTGTTCAGCTGAGGCTGCTTAAGAAGCAAGAGGGAAGAATCAGGGCGGGAACATGAAAACTGGAAACTCCATATTAACTGAGGGCAAGAGCTGCAGAAAGACAGAAAGCAAAATGGCCGACGGAAAACTGAGTTTCAAGGAACATGTCAACAGAGACAAAGAACCTTACACAAACTGTGGTGTGACAAAAAGGAGAATACGATTCGAGAAAGTGTGAGGATGGGGCTCAAGATGGGAAACAAACTGTGGTGTCACAAAGTCACAAAAAGGAGAATACGATTCGAGAAAGTGTGAGGATGGGACTCAAGATGGGAAACAAACTGTGGTGTGACAAAAAGGAGAATACGATCCGAGAAAGTGTGAGGATGGGGCTCAAGATGGGAAACAAACTGTGGTGTGACAAAAAGGAGAATATGGTTTGAGAAAGTGTGAGGATGGGCTCAAGACAGGGAACAAATATTGATGTGACAAAAAGAAGAATATTATCAGAGAAAGAGCAAGGATGGGGCTCAAGACTGGGAATAGACAGTGGTGTGACAAAAAGGAGAATACTATTAGAGAAAGTGCAAGGATAGGGCTCAAAACGGGTAACAGACTAGGGTGTTGTAATGGGCTGGGTGGTGGAACCAGATTGTCAAAGCCCAAGGAAGACCTGGAGAGGCATGACTAGGAGCCTCATCCAATCTGACCACAGACAAGCAGCAGCTAACGACACCGCAGTCCGTGGATAGACAAGGGAGGTGATGCAGTTGCTACTCCAGGACTGACCTTGGGTAGATGGCAGCTGACCCCTAGGAACAGATAACTGGAATAGCCCGGGGAATGTGCAACAGATGCAGGCAGGTAGAGAAGATGACAGGAACCGCAGGTGCAGACAGGGCAGTCTGATGGAGAGATGAGCACTGGCGGGTGCAGCTGGCTCGGCTGCTGTTGAGGTGAGCACTGGCAGGTGCAGCCAGCTCTTCTGCCATTGAGGTGAGTACTGGCAGGTGCAGCCAGCTCTTCTGCCATTGAGGTGAGCACTGGCAGGTGCAGCCGGCTCTGCTGCCATTGAGGTGAGCACTGGCGGGTGCAGCTGGCTCTGCTGTCGTTGAGGTGAGCACTGGTGGGTACAGCTGGCACTGCTGCTGTTGATGTGAGCACTGGCATGTATAGCAGACTGAGATGCTAGTACAGGGACCTGAGAAATGACAAGCATGTTAGGAACAAACTCACAACATTGCACAGGCACCTCCATGTTGGAGGAGGCAGCTTAAATAGTAAGAGACCTCCAGCTATTAGCTGGGACACTTTAGAGGAACGCGCACGGCCCCATTAAGAAAAAGGAAGTGTGCGCGCACGCTCTAAGCACAGTGCCTGGAGACCTTCTAGGAGTGCATGCACCCCGGGCAGCAGCAGACCCGGAAGGAGCAGGATGGGAGCCTTGGCGGTGAGTACACTGATGTCTCTGCAGGGAGAGAGGGACTGCAGGCGGAGATGCAGGTGTTACCGATGTGAAAAAAGTAGAATACTATCAGAGAAAGTGTGAGGATGGGGCTCAAGATGGGAACAGATTGTGGTGTGACACAAAGGAGAATATGATTCGAGAAAGTGTGAGGATGAGGCTTAAGACGGGGAACAGACTGTGGTGTGACAAAAAGGAGAATATGAGCCGCCCGCCAGGGCCGTGGGGTACTCGGCATCGAGCCCGTCGACTTCTATGGGGGATGTCACGGGCAGCCACGGCTCGGTCCGTGGCCTGGGCGCTCACCAAAAAGGGGAATATTTACAGGGGATTAATGTTCGTATGTTGATTCGTGACGCCACCTTAGTTCCTGGTCAGGGTGAGGAGCGCTGCTGTGCAGGTCCTCTGGGAGGGATGGTGTTGTGCAGCTTGATGTTCAGTCTCCTACAGGTGAGACCAGGGCCGGCTCCAGGTTTTTATGGGCCCCGGGCGAAAGAGCCTCAGTGGGCCCCTTTAACACAGACCACGATTCATGATGCACAGATACAGCAGAGAAATATGGGTACAGTACAATGCCAAATACTTCACTTCTTACATTACATGAGTGATATCTATTGTAAATTCTACAATAGCTCAAAAACCGCCAAATCCTCACAGCACACAGTACAGACCGGACAGTACAGTCCTCCATACAATATTATGGGAACCACAGTCTCCCCCTCATCACCCATATAATACCCCATGCAGGATGTCACCCCCCATATAATGCTCCATACAGAATACTGGACCCAAAATAATGCTCCATACAGAATACTGGACCCAATATAATGCTCCATACAGGATACTGGTCCCCATATAATGCTCCATACAGGATACTGGTCCCCATATAATGCTCCATACAAAATATGGAGCTCTCCTCTGCGCTGTACTGCGTTCTGCACTGTTACGGCTCAGGAAAGGGCGCTGTGGAAAGACTCCCCATTATCATCATGATTGTCTCCCCATCATCATCATTGCCTCCCATCATCATCATTGCCTCCCCATCATCATCATGGCCTCCCCATTATCATCAATGCCTGCCCATCATCATCATCTCCTCCCCATCATCATCTTCTCCCCATCATCAATGCCTGCCTATTACCATCAATGCCTGCCCATTATCATCATCTTCTCCCCATCATCAATGCCTGCCCATTATCATCAATGCCTGCCCATCATCATCTTCTCCCCATCATCATCAATGCCTGCCCATCATCATCTTCTCCCCATCATCAATGCCTGCCCATTATCATCAATGCCTGCCCATTATCATCATCTTCTCCCCATCATCAATGCCTGCCCAATATCATCAATGCCTGCCCATTATCATCATCTTCTCCCCATCATCATCATCAATGCCTCCCCATTATCAGCAATGCCTGCCCATCATCACACACAGACAGCACACAAGCACTCTCTCACATACATACACACACACATACACACACACACATACACACACACACAAAGCACCGCACTACATACACACAGAGACACACACACACACGTCTTACCTGTCCGGCGTCCCCGCGCTCTCTGTCACAGCCGGCCGCTGAATGATGACGTCATTCAGCGGCGCTACTGTGAGAGGAAGCGCCGGCGCCCCCTGGAGCCCGGAGCTGCGGCAGCGGAGGCACGGGAGAGGTAAGTATTGTGCCAGCTGATGCTGGGGCCCTGAGCAAGCGGGGGGGGAGCCCAGTGGCAGCGCTGACACCCCTCTCCTCCGCTAACGGGCGCGGGGGTGCCAGACTGCGAGTGGGCCCCCCCGCCTGCTCAGGGCCCCGGCACTTGCCCGAGTGTGCCGGGTGCTGACTCCGGCCCTGGGTGAGACTGTGTCGTCCCAGGGCAGGTTGTGGTAAGATAAAGCAATGGTGCAGGAGGATGTAGCAGAGGGGAGTGTGCGTCGCTGGAATAATCAGGGAAACAGTTCTTTAGCAGTTTCAAGGGTTTACTCACAGTCTGTTTAATGCCATACAGATGCCAGCCGGGCGCTGTGTCCTCCAAGTGAGTGGTCCAGCAACCCTCAGGTAAGTAAGTCGCACTTCCAAAGATTCCCCTTTCAGTATGTTCCTTTCCGGCTTCTTCTCTAGGTGCTACTCTCCTAATCTGCACCCCGCCACCACAGAGCCTTCGGACGAGGGAGTATTGGGCCCTTTCAGTTACCAGACCAGACCAGGGGTTTACCAGGCCAACCCAGTACGAAGGCTCTGGACGTACTTGACCCCTAAGCTTCCTCCCGGTGAGATTATGGTGGCTAGTGGCCCAGTGAAGTGACCACTGTTGTCAGTGTTACTAGTGGAGCTGAACTTTCCCACTAGTCTAGGGACAGGTCCCCGATGTTCGCCTGGTCCTTCCTTCTTCAGGATGGGGGCACAGCTCGACTGCTGTCTCGCCCTGGACCCTTTTACTCTCACAGCTAGGCTCCCTGAGGTGGACTCAGAGGAGCAGCAGGACAGTCCAGTGCCCACACACTGACTGCCTGTCTCAAACTGAAACTAAAGACTAGCTGCCTAAGTGCTGCCTAAGCTCCACCCACCAACTAACTACACCCTTTCCCAACCAGCCTGAGTCAGACCATCCTCCCGAAGGGTCCGCCTGTGCTCAGCCAGCATAGTGTATGTTGGATGCAGGTGGTGGTAGTCAATGGGGTGCTTCCTCCTTACCTGAGAGTCAGGTGTCACACCACTGGGTGCGATGCAGCATCTCTGTGGCGACTGGACCCTCAGGGCGTCACATTCCCCCTTGTTAAACACAGCACTCCTGGACTGTAACGGAGTAAAGATATTATATGAGAAACATACAAATTTTATGACATGTCAGTAAAAATAGAAAACAATCTCAAAACTCATCATCCCTTTATGGGAGGCACTTCAGGTTAAACGTTGCATAAATTACATTTTTAATAACATTCAAATATAGTGCAAATAGTAATGACTTGGAGTTCATATAAAACTTATACTTGTGGAGGACCCGCTCCAAACCTCCCACGTTGGTCTTGGGTGGGCTGCAAGACTTTCTTTCAGCAGACCTCACCTTCGGCTACACCAAAAGGGTTTTAACTTCCGAGGTAATTACGTAAAACCAAGATGAAGCACCTAAGAGGTGCCAAACTATGTACAGTACAGTTTTTGGGCTAGCAGTGTCCATAGCCACTAAGTTCCAGAACAATAGAAAAAAACATATTAACTGTTACTTCCCATCCGGGTAAGTGCAAAACACAAATATACTATGTACAGTCATAAACCCTGTCCAGGTTAATTATGCATTCACTTATTTACAGGTGGTGGGACACCGGGTGTCACTATAACCCGGTGCCGCCGCAGCTCCCGCACCATACCTCTGTCCTGCCGCATTCGCTGCCTGTTAGCCGGCTGGTCCGGAGACTCCGGCTTTTCCAGGCCTTCCCGCGACCGCCGGGACAGGCGGGCTCAGCACAGACGGGTGCTGGGGCTTGCTGCGGAGCCGGCTCGCTGCTGCTCTCTATGCCGCAGGGCCTGTCTTCCTCCGGGAACGCTGGCGGCAGGCAGGGAGCTGGTGCAAGCGGCGTGTGGAGATGTCCCTCCGTGGACTCCTCCACAGGGACAGGTAACCCCACTGCAGCGTCTGCGACGGGGCTTGTTCGGCTCCAGGTGCCAGTGCCACAAGTGGGTGAAGCAGCCGACTCTGCTCCAGCCGCACCTTCAGAGCCCGCCAGCTCTGCTCCATCCTTTCAATTTCCGCCCGGTGCCAGGCCAGCTTCTCCAGTGCAACATCAGCGTCCATGCTGGAGAGGGTGCAGTGTTGTGAATGGGTTTGAGATGAGTTCTGAGCAGAGGCTCCCTCTGGTGGTTACAAGCGGTACTAGTGAAGATTGTGAGGACTGGGAATCAGGTGTTACTGACTGGTCTTATATAAGGGAGTCATTTTCCCATCAGGGTTGCCGGTGATCAATTGTTCTGGTCTGAATCCTTCATTCCAGTTTCCCTTGTAGCCTGCTGTGTCGTGTCTGCATCTCCTGCTTCCAGATAAGAATTTTTCTTCTTTTGTGTTGTTGCTATATTTTTGCATTTTGTCCTGCACTTCTTTGGGGGCCTTCTGGGTCCCCTCCGGGGGCTTCTGCCTTCTCAGTTTAGTTCAGCCACTGAGTTTTGTTCTTTTGCTTTTTCCAGTTTTTTCAGTGGCTGCTGTTTTGATTTTGTTACACCAGAGAGCTAATTTAGGTGGTAGAGGTCGTGTGATCTCAGGTGATTTTGAAATTAGTAGAGTTGGTGTTTTTCAGGGTTTTCTGGGATTGCAGTAAGTACCCTTCCTGTCCTTTTCTATTTAGATAGTTTGGGCCCCAACGTTTGCTCATACTATTTTCTTTCTGTGTCAGTATTTCTTCTTGTCTAACCGCCATTACTTGTTTGGGGGCTTTCTATTATCTTTGGGGTTCTGCTCCGGGGCAGATAGCTTTCCTATTTCTATCTTTAGGTGTAGTTAGTTTCTCAGGCTGTGACGAGGCGTCTAGGACCAACTTAGGAACGCTCCACGGCTGCCTCTAGTTGTGGTGGTTAGTCAGGGTACTGCAATCCCATAGATTCCAACTGCTCTGGTGTATTGCCTTTTTTGCCTGCTCTCCTCAGCTACCGAAACATAACAGTATCACCGGCCTAAAAATTGAAAATTGTATGGTACTCACAGAAGGGAAAAATATTGTGATAGAAAAAAGGTTGTCAGAGTTGTCAGAGATATTTTTCTGTTTGTTGCATATTTTTTTTTTTTTTTCCTCTGTATCTCTGGGTGCTGGGGAGGATCTTTTCTCCCAATGGAGTTTGCACAGTTGTCTGGCCGTGTGGATCAGCTTGCCACTGAGGTTCGGAGTATTGCTATCTATCTTGCTGGGTTGCCTGTTGTGGAACCTAGGATCCCCATGCCAGATTTGTTTTTAGGGGATCGAGCTAAGTTTCAGAATTTCAAAAATAATTGTAAATTGTTTTTTGCCTTAAAATCTAAGTCCTCAGGAAACGCAGCGCAGCAGGTTCAAATTGTCATCTCTCTCCTGCGCGGCGATCCTCAGGATTGGGCTTTTTCCCTGACACCTGGGGATCCTGTTTTGAGTGATGTTGATGCGTTTTTTCAGGCTTTGGGGTTATTGTACGATGAGCCTAATGTCACTGATCAAGCTGAAAAAGCCTTGTTGGCATTAAATCAGGGGCTTGATGACGCTGAGTTATACTGTCAGAGATTCCGTAGGTGGGCAGTCCTGACCAAGTGGAATGACGACGCTTTGGCGGCCCTTTTCCGGAAGGGTCTGTCTGATAATGTAAAGGATGTTATGGTGGGATTCCCTGTCCCCTCTGGTCTCAATGATTCTATGTCATTAGCGATTCAAATTGACAGACGTTTGCGTGAGCGGAAAGGTATGCGTGGAGTGGTGTTGCCTTGTGAGCCAGCTTCTGAGCCCATGCAGTGTGATGGAGTGGTGTCTGGGGCACAGCGTCATGAGTTTCGAAAGCGCAATAGGTTATGTTTCTACTGTGGTGATGCCTCTCATGCTATTTCAGTCTGCCCTAAGCGGGGAAGACGTTTTGCACTCTCAGTTGTCTTGGGTAGTGTTCAGACTAAGTTTTATTAACTGTCACTCTGATATGCTCTCTGTCCTCATTTTCTGCTCAGGCTTTCGTTGATTCTGGAGCAGCTATTAACCTGATGGATTATGATTTTGCTAAACGTTGTGGGTTTCCCTTGATACCCCTACAGAAGTCTATTCCCCTACTGGGATCGATTCTACCCCTTTGGCTGAGAATTAACCCCAGTTTTCTACTCAGGTGATAATGAGGGTTGAACCTGATCACCAGGAGTGCTGCAAATTTTTGGTTCTATATAATCTGCATGACATTATCGTGCTGGGTTTCCCTTGGTTACAGTCTCATAATCCTGTTTTGGATTGGAAATCTGTGTCTGTAACCAGTTGGGGCTGCCAATGTGTTAATACCAACACTCCTGTTTTTTCTGCCTCCCCCCAACTCAGGATGTTCCTGACTTTTTGTTTGATTTTTCTGATGTGTTTAGCGAAAGTAAATCTGCATCCTTACCTCCCCATAGGAGCTATGACTGCGCTATTGAATTAGTGCCGGGTAGTAAATTCCCTAAAGGTCGCCTTTTTAACTTGTCTGTACCTGAACATGACGCTATGCGGTCTTATATCAAGGAATCATTGGAGAAGGGTCATATCAGACCATCCTCTTCACCCTTAGGTGCCGGTTTTTTCTTTGTGGCCAAAAAAGATGGTTCATTAAGGCCGTGTATTGATTATCGTCTCTTGAACAATATTACTGTGAAATATCAATACCCGTTACCCTTGATTTCTGACCTGTTTTCCAGGGTGAAAAACGCTACTTGGTTTACCAAGCTTGACCTCAGGGGGGCATATAACCTTATTCGCATTAAGCACGGGGATGAATGGAAGACGGCATTCAATACCCCTGAAGGGCATTTTGAGTACCTAGTGATGCCCTTTGGGCTCACTAATGCCCCTTCCGTCTTCCAGTCCTTCATGAATGACATTTTCAGGGATTTTGTGGACAAATTTCTGATTGTTTATTTGGAGTATATCTTGATTTTTTCTAATGACTGGGACTCTCATGTGAAACATGTTCGGACTGTGTTCCAGATTTTGAGGGATAATGCTCTGTATGTGAAGGGATCAAAGTGTCTTTTTGGCGTACAGAAGATCTCATTTCTGGGATTCATTTTGTCCCCATCTGTTATTGAAATGGACCCGGTCAAGGTTCAGGCCATCTGTGATTGGGTCCAACCTACTTCATTAAAGGCTCTTCAGAGATTTTTGGGTTTTGCCAATTTTTATCGTAAATTTATTGGTAATTTCTCGGTTATTGTTAAACCATTAACTGATTTGACCAGAAAGGGTTCTGATGTGGTGAATTGGCCTCCTGAGGCAGTCTCTGCATTTCAGGAACTTAAGCAGAGATTCACTTCTGCTCCTGTTCTACGGCAGCCTGATGTTTCTCTGCCATTTCAGGTGGAGGTTGATGCCTCTGAAATTGGGGCAGGTGCCGTTTTGTCCCAAAAAGATCCAGAGACCTCTAAAAGTAACCCTTGTGCCTTTTTCTCTCGAAAATTTTCTCCTACTGAACGTAATTATGACGTGGGTAATCGGGAGTTATTGGCCATGAAGTGGGCTTTTGAAGAGTGGAGACATTGGCTGGAGGGAGCCAAACATTAGGTGGTGGTCCTTACGGACCATAAGAATCTGGTCTATCTGGAATCTGCCAAGCGACTCAATCCAAGACAGGCAGGTGGGCCTTGTTTTTCACACGTTTTAATTTTGTGGTTTCCTTTCTTCCTGGCACTAAGAATGTTAAGGCGGATGCCCTCTCGAGGAGTTTTCTTGCGGACTCTCCTGAGTTATCTGATCCTTCTGTTATTTTGAAAGAGGGTGTAGTTCTTTCCGCCATCTCGCCCAATTTGAGACTTGCTCTGGAGGGGTGTCAGGAGGATAGGCCCGAGCGCTGCCCTGTTGGAAAATTGTTTGTCCCGGACCAATGGAAAAAGAGTGTGATGTCTGAGATTCATTGTTCCGCATTGGCTGGGCATCCCGGAATTTTTGGTACCAGAGACTTGGTTAGTCGGTCCTTTTGGTGGCCTACCTTGTCTCGCGATGTCAGGGAATTTGTGCAGTCCTGCGGGACTTGCTCTCGCTCCAAGCCTTGCTCTCGCTCTAGTGGTTTGTTGATGCCATTGCCTGTGCCCAAGAGACCATGGACCCATATCTCTATGGATTTCATTTCCGATCTTCCTGTTTCTCAGAGAATGACCACCATCTGGGTAATTTGTGATAGGTTTTCCAAAATGATACATCTTGTGCCATTACCTAAGTTGCCTTCCTCCTCTGAATTGGTGCCGTTGTTTCTTCAGCACGTGGTTCGTTTACACGGCATTCCTGAGAACATTGTGTCTGACAGAGGAGTCCAGTTTGTTTCCAGATTTTGGAGGACTTTTTGTTCTAAACTGGGTGTTCAATTGTCTTTCTCCTCGGCATTTCATCCTCAGACCAATGGTCAAACTGAGAGAACAAACCAGACATTAGAGACTTATCTAAGATGCTTTGTGTCTGCTGATCAAGATGACTGGGTCTCTTTTTTGCCTTTGGCTGAGTTTGCTCTTAATAATAGGGCTAGCTCTGCCACTTTGATGTCTCCGTTTTTCTGTAATTCTGGTTTTCACCCTCGATTTTCTTCAGGACAGACGGAAGCTTCTGTCTGTCCAGGTGTTGACTCTGTTGTTGAGCGTATGCAACAGATTTGGGACCAGGTAGTGGAGAGGTTGTCCCTCTCTCAGGAGAAGGCCCAGCGGTTTGCTAACCGGCATAGGACTGATGGTCCTCGGTTTAAAGTGGGGGACTTGGTCTGGTTGTCCTCAAAGAATATTCCTATGAGAGTAGCATCTCCTAAATTTAAGCCTAGGTTCATTGGACCTTATAAGATCATGGAGATTATTAATCCTGTTTCTTTTCGTTTGCTTCTTCCAGGGACATTTAAGATCCATAACGTGTTCCACAAGTCCTTGTTGAAGAGGTTTGTTGAGCCAGTGGTTCCTGCTACTGTGCCTCCTGACCCTGTTTTGGTTGAGGGCAATCTGGAGTATGTGGTTGAGAAAATATTGGATTCTCGTTTTTCTAGACGAAGACTCCAGTATTTGGTTAAATGGAGAGGTTATGGTCAGGAAGACAATTCTTGGGTGTTTGCTTCGGACATCCATGCTAGGAGACTTATCCGTGCGTATCATAGAACTCATCCTGACCGACCTGGTTGCTCAAATGAGGGTTCGGTGACCCCTCCTCAAGGGGGGGGTACTGTTGTGAATGGGTTTGAGATGAGTTCTGAGCAGAGGCTCCCTCTGGTGGTTACAAGCGGTACTAGTGAAGATTGTGAGGACTGGGAATCAGGTGTTACTGACTGGTCTTATATAAGGGAGTCATTTTCCCATCAGGGTTGCCGGTGATCAATTGTTCTGGTCTGAATCCTTCATTCCAGTTTTCCCTTGTAGCCTGCTGTGTCGTGTCTGCATCTCCTGCTTCCAGATAAGAATTTTTCTTCTTTTGTGTTGTTTTCTATATTTTTTGCATTTTGGGCCTGCACTCTTTGGGGGCCTTTTGGGTCCCCCCCGGGGGCTTTGCCTTCTCAGTTTAGTTCACCACTGAGTTTTGTTCTTTTGCTTTTTCCAGTTTTTTCATGGCTGCTGTTTTGATTTTGTTTCACCAGAGAGCTAATTTAGGTGGTAGAGGTCGTGTGATCTCAGGTGATTTTAAATTATAGAGTTGGTGTTTTTCAGGGTTTTCTGGATTGCCGTAAGTAACCCTTCCTGTCCTTTTCTATTTAGATGTTTGGGCCCCACGTTTGCTCTTTTAAAATTTTCTTTCTGTGTCAGTATTTCCTTTTCTAACCGCCAACTGTTTGGGGGATTTCT
>JARQOD010000676.1:0-130867 GCA_033576555.1 Oophaga sylvatica
TAATCGGGAGTTATTGGCCATGAAGTGGGCTTTTGAAGAGTGGAGACATTGGCTGGAGGGAGCCAAACATCAGGTGGTGGTCCTTACGGACCATAAGAATCTGGTCTATCTGGAATCTGCCAAGCGACTCAATCCTAGACAGGCCAGGTGGGCCTTGTTTTTCACACGTTTTAATTTTGTGGTTTCCTTTCTTCCTGGCACTAAGAATGTTAAGGCGGATGCCCTCTCGAGGAGTTTCCTTGCGGACTCTCCTGAGCTATCTGATCCCTCTGTTATTTTGAAGGAGGGTGTAGTTCTTTCCGCCATCTCGCCCAATTTGAGACTTGCTCTGGAGGGGTGTCAGGAGGATAGGCCCGAGCGCTGCCCTGTTGGAAAATTGTTTGTCCCGGACCAATGGAAAAAGAGTGTGATGTCTGAGATTCATTGTTCCGCATTGGCTGGGCATCCCGGAATTTTTGGTACCAGAGACTTGGTTAGTCGGTCCTTTTGGTGGCCTACCTTGTCTCGCGATGTCAGGGAATTTGTGCAGTCCTGCGGGACTTGCTCTCGCTCCAAGCCTTGCTCTCGCTCTAGTGGTTTGTTGATGCCATTTCCTGTGTCCAAGAGACCATGGACCCATATCTCTATGGATTTCATTTCCGATCTTCCTGTTTCTCAGAGAATGACCACCATCTGGGTAATTTGTGATAGGTTTTCCAAAATGATACATCTTGTGCCATTACCTAAGTTGCCTTCCTCCTCTGAATTGGTGCCGTTGTTCCTTCAGCACGTGGTTCGTTTACACGGCATTCCTGAGAACATTGTGTCTGACAGAGGACTCCAGTTTGTTTCCAGATTTTGGAGGACTTTTTGTTCTAAACTGGGTGTTCAATTGTCTTTCTCTCGGCATTTCATCCTCAGACCAATGGTCAAACTGAGAGAACAAACCAGACATTGGAGACTTATCTAAGATGCTTTGTGTCTGCTGATCAGGATGACTGGGTCTCTTTTTTGCCTTTGGCTGAGTTTGCTCTTAATAATAGGGCTAGCTCTGCCACTTTGATGTCTCCGTTTTTCTGTAATTCTGGGTTTCACCCTCGATTTTCTTCAGGACAGACGGAGGCTTCTGTCTGTCCAGGTGTTGACTCTGTTGTTGAGCGTATGCAGCAGATTTGGGACCAGGTAGTGGAGAGGTTGTCCCTCTCTCAGGAGAAGGCCCAGCGGTTTGCTAACCGGCATAGGACTGATGGTCCTCGGTTTAAAGTGGGGGACTTGGTCTGGTTGTCCTCAAAGAATATTCCTATGAGAGTAGCATCTCCTAAATTTAAGCCTAGGTTCATTGGACCTTATAAGATCATGGAGATTATTAATCCTGTTTCTTTTTGTTTGCTTCTTCCAGGGACATTAAAAGATCCATAACGTGTTCCACAAGTCCTTGTTGAAGAGGTTTGTTGAGCCAGTGGTTCCTGCTGCTGTGCCTCCTGACCCTGTTTTGGTTGAGGGCAATCTGGAGTATGTGGTTGAGAAAATATTGGATTCTCGTTTTTCTAGACGAAGACTCCAGTATTTGGTTAAATGGAGAGGTTATGGTCAGGAAGACAATTCTTGGGTGTTTGCTTCGGACATCCATGCTAGGAGACTTATCCGTGCGTATCATAGAACTCATCCTGACCGACCTGGTTGCTCAAATGAGGGTTCGGTGACCCCTCCTCAAGGGGGGGGTACTGTTGTGAATGGGTTTGAGATGAGTTCTGAGCAGAGGCTCCCTCTGGTGGTTACAAGCGGTACTAGTGAGGATTGTGAGGACTGGGAATCAGGTGTTACTGATTGGTCTTATATAAGGGAGTCATTTTCCCATCAGGGTTGCCGGTGATCAATTGTTCTGGTCTGAATCCTTCTTTCTAGTTTCCCTTGTAGCCTGCTGTGTCGTGTCTGCATCTCCTGCTATCAGATAAGACAATTTCTTATTTTGTGTTTTTGCTATATTTTTGCATTTTGTCCTGCACTTCTTTGGGGGCCTTCAGGGTCCCCTCCGGGGGCTTCTGCCCTCTCACTTTAGTTCAGCCACTGAGTTTTGTTCTTTTGCTTTTTCCAGTTTTTTCAGTGGCTGCTGTTTTGATTTTGTTACACCAGAGAACTAATTTAGGTGGTAGAGGTCGTGTGATCTCAGGTGATTTTGAAATTAGTAGAGTTGGTGTTTTTCAGGGTTTTTTGGGATTGCAGTAAGTACCTTTCCTGTCCTTTTCTATTTAGATAGTTTGGGCCCCAGCGTTTGCTCATACTATTTTCTTTCTGTGTCAGTATTTCCTCTTGTCTAACCGCCATTACATGTTTGGGGGCTTTCTATTATCTTTGGGGTTCTGCTCCGGGGCAGATAGCTTTCCTATTTCTATCTTTAGGTGTAGTTAGTTTCTCAGACTGTGACGAGGCGTCTAGGACCAACGTAGGAACGCTCCACGGCTGCCTCTAGTTGCGGTGGTTAGTCAGGGTACTGCAATCTCATAGATTCCAACTGCTCTGGTGTATTGCCTTTTTTACCTGCACTCCTCAGCTACCGAAACATAACACATCCCTCAGCGGCCCGGTTCTTTGACATCAGCCTCGTTCGGCCAGAGGGGCTTGAGCTCTTCTGGTCGAATTATGAGCTGGTGAAGGGGGAGACTGGATGGCGAGGCTTCGTCGTGCAGGCGGTGTCTCGCCAAAATTCCGTCAAGAGAGTGACCGTGGTGACATGTAACGAGTCACTCTCAGGCGTGGACATAATGACGTGGCTTTCCCGTTATGGGCAAGTCACCGAGGTCCCAAAAAAGAACAGGGACGAATTTGGTATTTGGTCGGGGAGCTGGACCATCATGCTTAAATTGAAGGTCTCAGATGATACGGTCACCCACATCCCTTCCTCGGCATTCCTGGGAAGGGACAGGATCCTGGTCTTCTACCAGGGGCAGCCAAAGGTCTGTCACAAGTGCGGCGATCCCCGCCACTTCAGCGCAAGCTGCAAGGTGCAGAAATATGCCTTGTGTGGCGGGGTGGGTCATCTCGCCGCTGCGTGTAAGGACATACGTCACCCGTATACCCGCTGCCCTCGCTCCTTCTCCAATACCGCTGCGGGCCCGGTGTGGGCAGACCGTGGGGGGGAAACCTCCGGCGGGACTTCCTCCGTCGCGGCGGGCGGTGGTGGCAGGGAGGGGGCTGAGGGGCCGGTGAGGAAAGGCAAGGTCACTAGAGGCCCCTCATATCAACGGAGGCAGGCGGCTCGCCATGGGGGTATGGAACAGGTGGAGCCTCGGATGGCCGAGCTGATGCCTGCTCCTCCCTCTAGGTTGGTGGCTAAAGCCTCTGAGGCCCTGGGGGAGGAAGCGGTGAACGAGGAGAACAGGAGGATGGAGAGGGAGGATAAAGCGGCTGACTCATACAGCTTCTCTCAATATGAAAGTGTTGATGAGGAAGTCGTAGAGCAGCCTACAACATCAATGGGTGGGAAAAAACGTACCAACAGGAGGGGGAGGAGGAGGCTGAACAAGTCTTCCAAATCCCCCCCACCCCCGACCGTGATTGTACCAACGGAAGGGCCCACCGTTCCCCCTCTGATCACACTCTCCAACCGGTTCCAAGCCCTCGGAGACTCTGCTAAAGAGTCGCCGGACGAGGGCAAGGGGCCGGGGCGGCATCGGGGAGTCCTTCAGGGGATGGCGGAGTCCAACCCTTAGGGGACGTTGTTTCTCCTGGGGGGGGACAGACCCGGAGTCCGGAGGTGAGGACACCAGGGGAGGAGGAATGGACAACTCGACTACCTTAAAGAGGAAGGGTTCTGACTCCTCCCCAGAGGTTGGTGGGAGCGGGGTGGGTAAGAAGAAGGCCATCGAACTTGATCACTCATGATGGCTGAACTCGCCCCGTTGACGCTGGCGTCCATTAATGTCGCCAGCATTAAGTCAGATGCGGTTAGATTTACGGCCTTTGATTTTCTCACCAGAATTGAGGCTGAAATTTTATTTTTGCAGGAGACCAGACTAACTGACATGGGGGCCATACATAAAGCACGGAGAGAGTGGAGGTGCGGACCCTCATACTGGTCTCTTGCGGCCGAGCCGTATAGCAGGGTGGCAGTCCTTTTTAAGACTGCAGATGTGGAATGCAGACAAGTGATCGAGTTAGAAATGGGGAGGTGCCTGGTCCTTGACGTCTTCATGAGGGGAGAAGAGCTGCGGCTCATAAACATCTACGGCCCACAGTCAAAGTGGGACTGGAAATGTCTCTTCCTGAAGATTAAGCCCTTTCTTTTTACAAGCCGACAGGTGGTCTTCGGTGGGGACTTCAACACCATTACGAGGTCCCGTGAACGGGGGGTCCTGGAGATCGCCTGGCTTATGACAGCGTCGCGCTTAATAGTATAGCCAGTGAAGCTCGCCTGGTGGATGTCCACATCCGGCACACCCCAGGCCACGGGGGTTTCACCTATCATAGGGGTAGCTGTAGATCTAGAATAGACAGGTTTTTTTTAAAGGAGGACGCCATCTTTTCTGCTGTGTCCGCTGTTGAGGTGGAGTTCTCCGATCACTGTCTAATTTTCTTTTCTCTGAATGTTGCAGAGACTCCCCGGATGGGAAGAGGGCTGTGGAAGCTGAATTTGTCCCTGCTGGAAGAAGCGGACGTGAGACAATCCTTCGAGGATTTTCTTCAGAGCCAGGTACCGCTTTTGGA
Source organism: Oophaga sylvatica (assembly GCA_033576555.1). NCBI lineage: Eukaryota > Metazoa > Chordata > Amphibia > Anura > Dendrobatidae > Oophaga > Oophaga sylvatica. Next base: position 4,684 of record JARQOD010000676.1, read on the forward strand.
TCTCTGTAGTAGTAAGTCTGAGTGGTGGGAGATCTTCAAAAAGCGGGTGGCGGGGTTCTTCCGCCAGCTCTCGAGCCTCAGGAGTCTGAACAGGCATCACTTGTATCAGGCTCTGGGGAGGAAACTCGAGCAGCTCGTCTCGACTGGAGGTGACCATGAGGAAATCTCCAGAGTGAAGTCTTTGCTTAAGAGGTGTCAGTATGATAGGCACACATCTTTGGTTTTTGAGAGGGATTTCAGGAAGTACTGCTCACCCAACCCTACAGGAACTGTAAGATGTCAGTGAATTGTAAGATGGTGACAGGACTGATCGACAGTACATGGTCCCTGAACAGATCCAAATCAGGGATCCTGGAGGTGATCAGGTCCTTTTACTCACGCCTCTTGGGAAAGAGGGATCTGGATCGGGATGAGATGTCGGCTTTCCTGGCTGAAACCTTCCCTGAGCAAGAGGATGATCCCTCTCTTGGTGTTTTGGCAGAAGTAATCCGGGAAGAGGTAGTGAGACTGGCCATTGATGGGCTTCGGCCCAAAAAATCGCCAGGTCCGGATGGCTTAACATCCGAGTTCTATAAGACCTTTAGGGACTCCTTGGTCCCCCTCTTGACTGGGGTGTTTAATGAGTGGCTTTCCTCGGGTACTTTTCCCGGTTCAATGAGGAGGTCAGCACTGATTATTCTGTCAAAGGGTAAAGACTCGTCCCGTATTGAGAATTGGCGTCCCATAGCGCTTCTCGATACGGACTGGAAGGTTCTGGCGAAGGTGTCGTTTAATCGGCTGGTCAAGTTTGCACCCCGGCTCCTTTCGGAGGCCCAGCACTGCACTGTTCCAGGCCGCAGCACTTTTAGTGCTGTGCTCTGTGTCCGAGACGCAGTGGAACAGGGTAGGGCAGGTCACTGGAAGGGGTATCTACTGTCATTAGATAAAGCAAAAGCCTTTGACCGGGTTAACCATGAGTACCTCTGGTCTGTCCTTTTGAGGTACGGTCTGCCTTGGAGGTTTGTAAATTGGTGAACTCGTGAACGGTTGGTCAGGGCGCCCTTTTGAGATGGGTTCTGGGGTCCGTCAGGGCTGTCCTCTGAGCCCACTTTTATACGCTTTCGTGATCGATCCCTTCCTGAGGAGGGTGGATCGTAGACCGTTGGTGGGAGTCGGGATGGACCAGGCGGGTTCTGGGGCCCCTCTGAGGGTGGTGGCGTACGCTGATGATGTTTCCCTTTTCGTATCCTCGAGAGGGGAGGCGGATTGGGTCATGTCCGAGGTCGTGCGTTACTCGGAGGCATCCGGGTCCATGATCAACCGGGAAAAGTGTGAAAGTCTCTGGCTGGGAGGAGGAGATCCTAGTTTTGATCTCCCGGGCACCCTTCCAGAACCCCAGGCCTCCACCAAAATTTTAGGCATCGAATTTGGCCCCGGGGACTACCCCTAGCAAAATTGGGAGGGCAGACTCAAGATTGCCACCCAAAAGGTGGACCAGTGGAAGGGTTGGTCTTTAACCCTGAGGGAAAGGGTTAGCTTGGCTAAAGGCTTTCTGCTTCCCTTGTTAATTTACTGGGCAGTGTGTGCATCTTGCCAGAACCTCTCTGGACATGGGTTTACAGCCTGTTCTTCCAGCTGTTATGGGGGAATAGGCTCAACCTAATCAAGAGGGAGGTCACGTACCGTACGAGGAGACTAGGTGGGTTGGGTATGGTCAATCCAGTAGTGTTCTTAGTGAACACCTTTCTTAAAGCCAATATTTCCAACCTCTGGCTAGAGAGGGCTCCTCCGTGGGTATTCTCCTGCAGGGGTTGGTTTCAGCCTTTCTTCCAGGAATGGGAGACAGGAGGGCAAGTGAAGGATCTCCGTACACCTCACGGACATCTCCCGGCTTACGCTACCCGGTTCTGAAGGTAATCCGCCGGTGGGGTCTGGGAATGCGGGAAATCAGGACCATGTCGAGGCAATGTCTTGACAGAAGGATTCTGTTGACCCATTTCTAGAAGCCCCTGGTCCTCAGGGATTGCCCAGGCCGGGATCTGGAGGTGGGGCTCGGGCTTTTAAATTCAAAGCGGATCCCCACGAAGTTTTGAGACTTAGCCTGGCGCTGCTTTCACGGGAGACTGTATGTAAGGGACAACCTGAAGTACAGGAACTCCGATGATCGGGGTTGTCCCCGTGAGGAGTGTGGCGACGTGCTGGAAAGCATGGAGCACTTCCTCCTTCAGTGTCCCTTTAATGCAGAGGTTTACAACAGGGTGGGTGCTTCCATACGTTGGCCGCGGCTGGCATCCCTTTCCTATGCCGAGTGGGTCTATGGGGCGTTCAGATCCCAGGGTGGCCGAGAGCGGAGCACTTTATTTCTAGTTAGCGTAGTGGTCAGGTTTTACACGTGGAATGCACGGTGTTTAGTTTCGACGTAGCAGAAATCCCTCCCCCCGGGATGAGGTGGTTAGCAACATCTTGGGTGACCTGGGGAAGGTGCGCTCTTTGGAGTTCGAGAGGCTGGGTGTGAGGAGGGCCTCTTGGCTTTGAAGGGGCTTCTCCTTTTAAAAACACACTCAAGGGAGAGTTGGTATGTGTGTGAATGATGGTAGGGATAGCATAAGGTGGTGTGGGTGTTGAGGGAGAGAAGTAGGGGCAGATAGGGTCAGGGAGGGTCAGTGTGAGGGACAGATAGTTAAGTTAAGCTAGCTAGAGTAGGGATAGATAGGGATAGATAAGGACTTTTTGTTAGGGATAGAAGTAGGGACAGTTTTAGTTGATAAGGGACAGGGCGAATGTGTGGTTGACAAGGAACAGGGCCTCTTAGGGCTCCAGTCTCCAGACACGATATAGATTTTTGTTTTGTAATAAAGTAATAATGGATATTGGGCTTTTGCAGGCACTGAATTTGGGCCTTGCAAGTTTAGATTGGGTAAGTGTCATGATGAAATATAGTTGATTATGATATGTATATTATGTATAGTTAGTGTAAGTAAAAGTAAGAGTATGTGTTATGGTGTATGTGTTATAATATGTATGTATTTTGGTGTTAATTTGTAATAATGTAATAAAAGGTGTATATAGTGTATAGTAAGTAGGATGGGTGGGTATAGTCAGGTTGGGTGGGGGTTTTGTAAAGGGCGTTTGGGTGGAATTATGCTAAAGATCGGACCCATGGACCCAAGAAGAAGTATGGTACAAAGGGCATAAAACTTTATGGACCCATGTTTGAAGAATGGTATTAAGGGCATAAAACTTTATGGACCCGTGTTTGAAGTGGTTAATGGCCATGAACTTATGGACCAGCGGTGTGGGTGGAGGGCGAAGGAAACAAATAAAAAAAAAATAAATTTTTGTTTGTGTGTTTAGGTAAGGTTAAGTAGTGTATGGACGGGGAGTCCTATTATCATTATGTTATGGCAGAGGCCAGGGATTTTGATTTAATTATGAAATCTGTAAATAATGTTAATAAGAGCGAATGGGAGAGTGATCAAGTATGAGTACAGTATATACTCGTGTATAAGCCGACCCGTGTATAAGCCGACCCCCTAATTTTGCCACAAAAAACTGGGGAAAATTATTGACTCGTGTATAAGCCGGGTGTATAAACTGCCCTCCTGCTCTGTGCTGCCCCCGTCCTGCTCCTTGCTCCCCCATCCAGCTCTGTGCTCCCCCATTCTCCTCTGTACTCCCCCCTCCTGCTCCGTCCTCCGCTGTGCTCCCCCATTCCTTCTCCGTCCTCCTGTGCCCCCGTCCTGCTCAGTGCTCCTCTGTGCCCTCCATCCTCCCCTGTCCTGCTCCATGCTTCCCCCGTCCTCCTCCACGCTTCCCCCGTCCACCGATCTCCCCCCCCACCATCCTGCTCCATGCTTCCCCCGTCCTCCGTTCTCCTCCGTCCTCCTCCATGCTTCCCCCGTCCTGCTCCAGCTTCCCCGTCCTCCTCTATGCTTCCCCGTCCACCGTTCTCCCCCCCCCGTCCTGCTCGTGCTCCTTGTCCTCTCCTCCATCATACTCACCCCTCCTGGTGCCATCGCTGAGCGTCCCTGCAATCCTGCAGCTCTCCCCGGCTTCCTGGCTCCTGCAGCTCTCCAGCACTGAGCGGTGATGTAATACCGCTCATTAAGGCCATGAATATGGAGGCCACGCCCATGGGAGTGGCGTCGCGTCCATATTACATGACCTTAATGAGCGGGTATTACATCACCGCTCAGTGCTGCAGGAGCCAGGAAGCCGGGGAGAGCTGCAGGATTGCAGGGACGCTCAGCGATGGCACGGGGAGGGGTGAGTATGATCCCAGCCACCGGCTCCTGCCGCGGCATCCCCTCCCCCGCTGGTTTCTGCCCTATGACTCGTGTATAAGCCGAGGGGGCATTTTCAGCATGAAAAAAGGTGCTGAAAATCTCGGCTTATACACGAGTATATACGGTAAGTGTGAATGTGGTATGAAAGAATGGGTTTTCTTTTCTTTTTCCTTTTATTTTAGTAGGTTAGTTCCTGCTGGGGGCCTTGGGAAGCTGGAAAGCTTGGAAGAGGGCCCGGATATGGACATGGACTGGAGAGATGTTGACATTCGAGACATCTGAGGCTGGTTTTGGTTTTCATATGCTATATTTCTTGGTATGAGGGGTTTTGGTGTTTCGTTTTTTTTTTCCTGTATGGTATGTTATGTTTTGTATTTTTGTAAAAAAAATAATAAAAAAGAGTTCCAGCTCCAGTAGCGTCCACTAAAGCTGCTGAAGTTAAAAAGCTTTTATTAGGATCGAGCTTGGCTGTCCACCGCAAGGCATCCTACTGCCAGTCACAGCCCCTGTGCCTTGGGATGCCTCCCCGATGCTCTGAGTCTTCAGTGAGTGTCCCGGGGGCCCGAAGCATTTCCTTTGAAAAAATTAAGTGTCCAAACTACAGGTGGTGTAGCTTGCTTAACAGCTGGGTTAATCCGCTGAGTAGCAGACACTGCTACTAGGCCCAAATTTATTGTCTGGGCTAGAAGCAGTTAAAAATTTGTAATTAGATACTCTCGTTGGATGCTGAGAAAGCATTCCATAGAGTCTCCTGGCACGCCATATATTATTCTCTTAAAAAGCTTGGGGTAGGGGACCCTTTTATAGCCAAAATCATGGCCCTGTATCGCAATCCGTCAGCTAGGCTGAAGATAAATGGAACATTATCATCACCTTTCATAATCACCAACGGGACAAGGCAGGGATGTCCTCTGTCCCCTCTCTTATACATCCTAGTGATGGAGCACTTGTTCTCATCAATTCACGATAACCCCAATATTAGGGGGATTGAGGTGGGAGGCACCGAGTTCAAGTGCTCTGCATTTGCTGATGAATGATGTCCTAGTATATATCACTCAAACACATATATCCATCACTGCTGTTATGGCTGAAATAGATCACTTTGGTACATGGTCAAATTTTAAAATCAATGCAGCAAAGTCTGAGGCCCTCGATGTTTCCCTCCCCAAATCCATACAGGATTCTATCCAGTCCAACTTTCCCTTTGCCTGGCCCTCACAGGGTATCAAATACTTAGGAATTCGTATTCATAGAGACCTCTCCCGTCTATTTTTTCTTAATTTTGGGCCCTTTATTGAACAACTCCATAGAGATCTTACTTTTTGGACTGTGAAGGATTTTTCCTGGTTCGGCAGAATAAATATACTAAAAATGAACGTCCTACCTAAACTCTTATACCTCTTCCAAACCGTTCCCGTGGTAATTTCCTCAAATTTTTGGAAAAGACTACGTAGTAGCTTTTGCAGATTTATCTGAGCAAGTGGGCGTCCACGCATTTGGGGGGACGTTCTGATCAGACACAAACAAAAGGGGGGCCTTAGCCTTACGGATTGTAGAAGGTATTACATGGCAGCAGTACACGCTAGAATCCTCGACTTCTTCCATCATTCGGAGGGGAAATTGTGGGTCAAAATAGCTCAATCCATTTGTCCTAAAGCTCTTAGCACTCTCCCATGGTGCGCCCATTTAATTGTCCCCTCTCTTGGCCTCATGTCATATAGTACTTATACCACTGCTTTGGCTTTGAGATCCCAAAAAAAAAGCTTATCCTCAATCGACCCCCAGGGCCCCTTGCTCCCGATTTCAGATAATCCAGATTTCCCACCAGAACTATCTGCAAATAGATTTCTCGGTTCAAATAAATCCCATCCGATATTATTTTCTCATGTCATCTCCAATACTTTGCTGCTCCCCCTCAATGACTTGTTACAGGGAAGAGCCAGTTCCCCGAAGGCAAATTTTGAATATAGCGAGTTACAACACTTCTATTCAACTGTGAAGAAGCGCACACATCTTCATAAAGATCTCACAAACTTTGAAAAATTGAGCCTATTATTGTCACCCCCTACACACTCCATCTCCCTACTGTATAATCTCCTCATTGCCCAGGTAACTGACAATAGGCCAGGATTCTGTGGTGCATGGGAAAGGGAACTGGGAAAGTCCTTCTGTGACTCACAATGGGATAAATGTTTCTTCCTAACACATAAAACCTAAATAGGGTCCAAAGCTTAGGAAACATCCTTCAAAATTATCTCTAGATGGTACCGGGTACCAGCAGTCCTTCATAGATGGTATCCAGTGGTCTCAGATAGATGTTGGAGATGTGGGGAGGGGGAAGGGACAATGTCACACATATGGTGGGCATGCCCTATATAAATGTATTTTGGGCAAAGGTGGCTCCCATGATTGAGAAAATAACTGGTTTGACTATCCCTAATACGCCAGAAGCCCTCCTTTTATCAATGTTACCAATAAGTAAATGTAGTTATAAAAGGTCATCAATAGGCTACCTAATACAGGTGGCTAATAATATCATTCCACGACACTGGAAAAGCAGAGACCCACCCACTGTGGAGGAATGGTTTGCGCAGATCTCCCTCCTTAATAGGATGGAGCATCTGATTGCCATCTCACCGGCTGATGTTGATAGGTACTGTGTGATTTGGATGAATTGGATTGATTTGCAAAACTCTGACGCCTACCATCTAGCCCCCAACTAAAGTTATCCGTGATGTCGGCACAACAATGATCATAATCGCACTCTATTGATTGGTGGTCTGCCGTGGTCCGCTCCCTCTCTCTCTATCTTTCATATGGAAAAATACATGCTTGATCTGGATATTGATGGAAAACCCTCCCTGGCCTGTACTCCCAATGTACTGTCGTTATTAGTGTTGAGCATTCCGATACCGCAAGTATCGGGTATCGGCCGATATTCGCGTTATCAGAATTCCGATACTTAATTCCGATACTTTTTCAATATCGTATACCGGAATCGGAAGTTCCCATAATTCTTTGAGAGGCAATGTGATGTTAGTCAGCCAATGATGAATCTTATGAAGTGTGGGCACATCCTGTAATGCTGCGGTCATCTTAACTAATGGCATGGCTGTGATTGGCTGCTGAAATGATGTCAGAATGCACTATAAAAGGCGCCGCAGCCATTTTAGCGTCACTGTGCTGTGAACTCAGTTAGGGACAGAACGCTACTCTGCTCACTCTGAGGGACAGTTAGATATTGCGATTTTGTGTACTACTGTGCTTGAGGCAGGCTAGTTTACCAACCGCTGTGTAAAGCTTCATTTTGCCAGTGTTGTTTTAACAGCTCTGTGCAAGGTGTGTGTGTGACAGTGCAGGTGACGCTGCAGTTTGCTCTGCATCCACCGCTGTTTGTAGGCATCTGCACGTGTCACTGACTCTTTTTTTTTTTTTATTTTATTTTGTGGAATTGGTGCAGCTCCATTATATTAGAAAAAAATCAAATCTATTAGTGTGACGTGCTTCCATCCGTATACAATACATTGGTTGCAAACACTATAGAAGTACAGAAAGGAGCCTTTCACAGCTACTGAACAGTTGTCTGCAGGGTTTACTGTAGTCTGTGAGCTTTTAATTTTGTGAGTGCAGATTACGCTCCAGTTTGTTCTTCAACCACTGCCGGTTGTAGTCTGCTGAGCGTGTGTCACTGCCTCATCCTTCACATTTTTCTCTAATTGGTGCTGCTCCATTTTAGTGGAAAAAAATCTAATCTATTAGTGTGACGCGCTTCCATCCGTATACAATACATTGGTTGCAAACACTATAGAAGTAGACAAAGGGGCCTTTAACAGCTACTGAACAGTTGTGTTTCAGTGTTCACTGTAGTCTGTGAGCTTTTCATTTTGTGAGTGCAGATTATGCTCCAGTTTGTTCTTCAACCACTGCCGGTTGTAGTCTGCTGAGCTTGTGTCACTGCCTCATCCTTCACATTTTTCTCTAATTGGTGCTGCTCCATTTTAGTGGAAAAAAATCTAATCTATTAGTGTGACGCGCTTCCATCCGTATACAATACATTGGTTGCAAACACTATAGAAGTAGACAAAGGGGCCTTTAACAGCTACTGAACAGTTGTGTTTCAGTGTTCACTGTAGTCTGTGAGCTTTTCATTTTGTGAGTGCAGATTACGCTCCAGTTTGTTCTTCAACCACTGCCGGTTGTAGTCTGCTGAGCGTGTGTCACTGCCTCATCCTTCACATTTTTCTCTAATTGGTGCTGCTCCATTTTAGTGGAAAAAAATCTAATCTATTAGTGTGACGCGCTTCCATCCGTATACAATACATTGGTTGCAAACACTATAGAAGTAGACAAAGGGGCCTTTAACAGCTACTGAACAGTTGTGTTTCAGTGTTCACTGTAGTCTGTGAGCTTTTCATTTTTTGAGTGCAGATTACGCTCCAGTTTGTTCTTCAACCACTGCCGGTTGTAGTCTGCTGAGCGTGTGTCACTGCCTCATCCTTCACATTTTTCTCTAATTGGTGCTGCTCCATTTTAGTGGAAAAAAAATCTAATCTATTAGTGTGACGCGCTTCCATCCGTATACAATACATTGGTTGCAAACACTATAGAAGTAGACAAAGGGGCCTTTAACAGCTACTGAACAGTTGTGTTTCAGTGTTCACTGTAGTCTGTGAGCTTTTCATTTTTTGAGTGCAGATTACGCTCCAGTTTGTTCTTCAACCACTGCCGGTTGTAGTCTGCTGAGCGTGTGTCACTGCCTCATCCTTCACATTTTTCTCTAATTGGTGCTGCTCCATTTTAGTGGAAAAAAATCTAATCTATTAGTGTGACGCGCTTCCATGCGTATACAATACATTGGTTGCAAACACTATAGAAGTAGACAAAGGGGCCTTTAACAGCTACTGAACAGTTGTGTTTCAGTGTTCACTGTAGTCTGTGAGCTTTTCATTTTTTGAGTGCAGATTACGCTCCAGTTTGTTCTTCAACCACTGCCGGTTGTAGTCTGCTGAGCGTGTGTCACTGCCTCATCCTTCACATTTTTCTCTAATTGGTGCTGCTCCATTTTAGTGGAAAAAAATCTAATCTATTAGTGTGACGCGCTTCCATCCGTATACAATACATTGGTTGCAAACACTATAGAAGTAGACAAAGGGGCCTTTAACAGCTACTGAACAGTTGTGTTTCAGTGTTCACTGTAGTCTGTGAGCTTTTCATTTTGTGAGTGCAGATTACGCTCCAGTTTGTTCTTCAACCACTGCTGGTTGTAGTCTGCTGAGCGTGTGTCACTGCCTCATCCTTCACATTTTTCTCTAATTGGTGCTGCTCCATTTTAGTGGAAAAAAATCTAATCTATTAGTGTGACGCGCTTCCATCCGTATACAATACATTGGTTGCAAACACTATAGAAGTAGACAAAGGGCCTTTAACAGCTACTGAACAGTTGTGTTTCAGTGTTCACTGTAGTCTGTGAGCTTTTCATTTTGTGAGTGCAGATTACGCTCCAGTTTGTTCTTCAACCACTGCCGGTTGTAGTCTGCTGAGCGTGTGTCACTGCCTCATCCTTCACATTTTTCTCTAATTGGTGCTGCTCCATTTTAGTGGAAAAAAATCTAATCTATTAGTGTGACGCGCTTCCATCCGTATACAATACATTGGTTGCAAACACTATAGAAGTAGACAAAGGGGCCTTTAACAGCTACTGAACAGTTGTGTTTCAGTGTTCACTGTAGTCTGTGAGCTTTTCATTTTGTGAGTGCAGATTACGCTCCAGTTTGTTCTTCAACCACTGCCGGTTGTAGTCTGCTGAGCGTGTGTCACTGCCTCATCCTTCACATTTTTCTCTAATTGGTGCTGCTCCATTTTAGTGTAAAAAAATCTAATCTATTAGTGTGACGCGCTTCCATCCGTATACAATACATTGGTTGCAAACACTATAGAAGTACACAAAGGGGCCTTTCACAGATACTGAACAGTTGTCTGCAGGGTTCACTGTAGTCTGTGAGGAATAACCACACTTAAGCCTTATAACTTTTCTGACTTTCTTTATCAATCTACCAAGATGAAGAAGTCAGTGAGTAAGGCACGTGGTCGTGGCCGTGGATTTGCAGCAGGGAGAGGACGTGGGGATTCTGTGGCTGCTGCCGCACCCAGTGACACAACATCCACCAGTTTTCCCCGTGAGCGTTCCTTTATGCGCACTTTTGTAGGAGCTCAGCGTACCCCCCTGCTGCGTGAAGAACAAATTGAAGCCGTTGTTGGTTGGATGGCAGCCAATGCATCGACTTCAATAGCTTCCACCTCCTCTCAGGACCACAGCACTGTTGAACAACCATCAGTCTCTTCACCGCCTGCCAAATTGCCCAGGCAGTCAGAGAGCTCTGTACAGGAGCCAGCTGAGTCTCTGCTTCTGTTCTCAGAATCTGTTGGCTTGCAAACAGGGGCCCAGCCAAGCAGCATTCTGGAATGTGAAGAAGAGGCAGTATGCAGTGATGCGCAACAGCTGTGTCTCTCTGAATCTGAAGAGGCGGGTGAGCCAGTGCCGATGGTCAGCACACCGCAGAACGCATCTGATGATGATGAGACTCAGTTGCCAGTTTCTGTTGAGCATGGTGCTGGCCAGACCACCCAACAACAGCAGGTGTTGGAAGAGGGTAGTGGTGGAGATGATGAGGTCCAAGACCCAACATGGCGTGAGGAACAGGAAGGTGGTGGGAGCAGCTCTGAGGAAGAGATTGCCCCAACGGTCCAAACAGTAGGGAGAGGTAGGCTGCAGACTCGCTTGCCTGTAGCCTCCAGTTTGGCACCCGTTCGGAGCAGTTCTCTTCCAACAGCCAAACCGGGCGCTCCCAGGACTTGCTCTGCGTGGTCCTTTTTTGATACAGTTGCAGATGATATTTGCTATGTCAAATGCAAGCTGTGTAATCAAAAAATTAAAAGAGGTAAAAGTGTCAGTAACCTTAATACAACAAATATGTGGAAACATGTGCGGTCAAAGCACTTTGTTGCGTTACAAAGACACACTGGAGATGTAGGCCAACCTACAGCAGCACCTACATCTTCAGCTCGTGTTGGAGCCTCTTCCTCCAGTTCACACACAGCTGGTTCGGCTTCCTCACAGGATCGCCATGGAAGAACCTCTGTCACTGTTGTCCAGAGACACAGTGTTATTCCACCCACAGCTGCAAGTTCCCTGTCATCCTCACACACCCAGGCCACAAAACAGCCATCGGTAGCACAGGCATGGGATAAAAGACGGCCATACTCGGCAAACCATCCACGAGCACAGGCTCTGAATGCTGGCATTGCAAAACTCCTGTCCCTTGAAATGCTGTCATTCAGGCTGGTGGAGACTGACAGTTTCCGTGAATTAATGGCATTGGCAGTCCCACAATACAATGTGCCCAGCCGATTTTATTTCAGCAGGCAAGCCGTCCCTGGTCTGCAAAAGCATGTTGAGGCAAAAATTAAACATGCGCTACTAAACGCCGTCAGTAGCAAGGTCCACCTGACCACCGATGCGTGGACCAGTACCCATGGCCAGGGACGATACCTTTCACTCACTGCCCATTGGGTGAATGTTGTGGAGCCGGGTACAGATCTTGCGAGTGGCGCTGTACGTGTTCTGCCAACTCCAAGGATTGCCGGAATCAAGTCTGTCCACATTGACTCCTCCTCCTACTCCAGTTCCTCAGAATCATCGCTGCAGGAGCCGTCACGGTCTACCTCCACATGGACCCGTGGACGCTTACCTGATGCGACCGATATGAGCACAGCCGTGGCCAAACGGCAACAGGCCGTTCTGAAATTAATTCCCATGGGGAATCGAAGCCACACAGCGCAGGAGGTCTGGAATGCCATCAAGCAGGAGAGCGACGTGTGGTTTTTGCCAGCGAATCTCCAGCCAGGCTTATTAGTGTGTGACAATGGTCGAAATCTGGTGGCAGCTCTGGGCCTTGGCAAACTCACTCACATACCATGTCTGGCACATGTGCTCAACTTGGTCGTGCAGAGTTTTTTGAGGGACTATCCGGATCTTGATGCACTGCTGCACAAGGTCCGCCTAGAGTGCGCTCACTTGCGACGTTCCAGCATGGCCAGATCGCGCATTGCAGCTCTGCAACGCAGATTGCGCCTTCCTGAACATCGCATCATATGTGACGTATCCACCAGGTGGAATTCAACGTTACATATGTTGGAGCGGTTGTGTGAGCAGCAGCCAGCAGTAATGGAGTATCAGCTGCATCAGGCGCAATCAACACGCAATTTGCGCCGTCCACACTTCACCATTAATGAGTGGGCCACTATGAAGGACATGTGCCACGTTTTGCGTGCGTTTGATGAGTCAACGCGGATGGCGAGTGCAGATGATGCACTAGTCAGCCTGACTGTCCCCCTTATCTGCCTGCTTCAAAAAACACTGCAAGCAATAAGGGATGAGGTTTTGGAAGAGGTGGAGGATGAGGAGTCACAAATTCCATCACCTTCTGGAAAGTCAGCGCAACGTGGTTCCTCACAAAGGGCTGGGCAGGGCTCACTTTGTGAGGAGGATGAGGAGGAGGAGTCAATGGAGGAGGAAGACATCGCTCCAGAGGGAGGTACACAACGCTCTAGTCAGTATGTAGAGCGAGGGTGGGGTGATGCAGAGCAGGCAGAGATGACGCCTCTTGCAGAGGACAGCGTTTCTTTGCCAGTTGGGAGTCTGCAGCACATGGTTGATTTCATGCTGCAGTGCCTAAGAAACGACCGCCGCATCGCCCACATTCTCACGACGTCTGATTATTGGGTGTACACCCTCCTAGACCCTCGCTACCGGGACAACGTCAAAAGCCTCATCACACCGTTGAACCGGGAGCGTAAAATGCGGGAGTACCAAGACACACTGGTGCAATCCCTAATGTTCTACCTTACTGCCGAGAGCACTGCTGCTGCTACTGCCTTACAAAGCAGCTCTGTGCGTCGAGGCAGTGTAGAGAGCTCTGCAACAAGAGGGAGCACACGCAGTGCCTCTGCACAGGGAAAGACCAGTATGTTAAAAATGTGGCAAAGTTTTGTGGCAGCGCCACAAATGTCTACACCATCCGAGAGGGCTCCAGTCAGCGGGAGGCAACGTATCCGTCAGATGGTGACAGACTACTTGGCTTTGCCTCTCAGTGTACTCCCAGATGGCTCTTCCCCATTCAAGTTTTGGGTCTCTAAGCTGGATACATGGCCAGAGCTTAGCCAGTATGCATTGGAGGTGCTGGCTTGCCCTGCTGCCAGTGTATTATCGGAGCGCGTCTTTAGTGCTGCAGGTGGTGTACTAACAGACCGTCGCATGCGACTATCCTCCGATAATGTAGACCGGCTTACTTTTCTGAAAATGAACAAGGCATGGTTCTCGCCAGAATTTGTCTGTCCGTTTTCAGATTAAATAACTGGTTCGCAACGTTATCCATGTCTCCTGTTATGTTCATCTTTCTACCACCTGAACTCTACTCCCTGGGCTCCAACACTGCCAGTTGCTGCTCAGAAGTGTCGTGTCCACAGAACAAAACACAAGCTCTACTGTTAGTGGGGTTCAGTAACGCCAGCTGTTCCCCTGCTGTGTGAACGGCAAGAAGTCTCCTGTTCCCGACACATGGACAGAAAAACACATGACCAACATGCTCCAAATAGGGAAGAGCCGTCACCCTGCTTGTTATGCTGAAAACATGAAATTGTGAAGTTTTGCAGGCCTAGAATGATAAATTTTTATGACAAATATGGACAAATAATAATTTGTCATCACAGCGCATATCTGCACATGTCTATTAGAAATGGTAACAAAAAATAAAACATAGTCTACTCTTCACATTTTGAAATTAATGCATAAAAGTACATTTCATACTTATGAATTAATGCTTTTTAAGGAACTTTATCTGTACCTGTAAGATAATGCAGTCAATGGATGTACGAATCATTAATCCTCATCATCATCATCACGAGTTTTATTTATGACAGACATTATAAAATACACATACTGATGCCAACTGTAACTTCAAACACCATATATGAAATGGCCAGCATGTAAACATGGTAATAATGTCCAATAATAAATTATTACATCTAGAAAGTGCATCATGCATACTGACAATAGGTAGTTATACCTGCAAGTGCTGTTGAAACAACCACAAGAGATATAAATTAATACTGGTATATAGGTATCACGTTGCATAGTTACTCATGGACAATGTTGATGTAATACTGTATCTCAATTAAGTCAGCGTCAACCATTAGGCTTGTTAGTCTTGTACATTGTTAAAGAGGGAACGTAATTTTTTTGTTTGTCATAGGTGGAGTATTACACATTAAATTATTACTGCTGTATTTTTTTTGCGTCCCTAGTGCGCAATAACGCAGCCTAACCTCACATTTTATAGTCAGCTAATTGCCACACGCTACCCTACCCAACGCGTGACAGTAGGAAGGTAGTGTTGACGGATAAAGCTTTGCGCAACCAGACATTCTTTTACCCTCTTCAACACTCTACAAGCAAAAAATGCATGATTTCAGCCGCAGACTTTATTGACGTACAGTATAACATCGGCATTACCCATCAGAGGCTGTCCACTGTCTGATACAGACATAGAATATACCTTTGCTATCCGTAGCCTTTGTTTCACCTACACTTGCAGGCACACACTTAAATTGTGACAAACAATGCCTAATGTTTTTTTAAATGGTTATTTTTTATTGTACATTATTGTGTCATCAATCACATTGATGAGTCCATGCTGGACATGTCATACATGCTATAGAAAGTTACGATTTTATGAACTTAAATAATTGAAATGTCTGTGACTGTCACATAAAATTTGCGATGATGATGATGAGTGACTATTACAAAATCCATTGTCTTCACTATGTTATGGTTTAACATAGCGTTCCTTAAGCATTATTCATAAAAAAAAATGGACTTTTATTCTTAAATTTACAACACTATATTTTGTTACCAATTTTTTGGGTGTTGTGTTGTTCCATTTATTTTTGGCATGTGCATATATGCGTTTATATTTGTATTTTCTTTATTTTTCCTTCTTAAAATTAGAAAACATGTGTATCTTTGTACCGTGTTAGCCAGTAGATAGAAAAATATTTAGACTTCAGAGTCAGCAGTGGTTGATACCTTTTAATGGATAACTGAAAAGATGGAAACAAATTGCAAGCTTTCAAGGCTACTCACGTCTCTTCATCAGGCAAAGACTAAATAAAAAAATTAAGCATCACATATTTCTATACACAACAGGACACAGGAATAGTGCAATAGGTAAGACAAGTAAGTGACGTGTATCAGAACTGTCATTATCTCACAGGGATGAACATAAATATTGGAACAGTTCCTAGATAAGGATAGAAAGTTTGATTGCCCTCTCATTGGCGTCTTTTTTTGGGTTTTCATGACCCTGGAAGGGCATAGACGCAGATTCCTTAATTGATATAGAATGACATAAATCCATGTGATCTATTCATTCCATCACTAACAGTGTCAAAGGTCATGATGAGCTTATATTCTGAAACCTTTGTACGTTTCTCATATTTGAAGTTATATTTTAATACCAGTAATTCCATATCCATCATGCTATGACCTGGCATACAAAAGTCTTTTGCCACAGGTAAATTCATTAATTTATCTGTGATTGTGTGGCGCTGATAATTCATCCTTGTTCTCCTTTTTGTTGCCGGTCTCCCCTCACTTGTCCCTCCCTCACTTGTCTTAGCTATTCCTGTGTCCTGTTGTGTGTAGAAATATGTGATTCTTCATTTTTGGCTTTACTCTTAGCCTGATGAAGACACCTGAGTAGTCTCGAAAGCTTTGAATTTGTTACCATATTTTCAGTTAGCCATTAAACGTTATCAACCACAGAGGACTGTCAAGTATAAATATTTTTCTATTCTTGTAATTGAAATTCATCATTTTATTGTCGTAGTAAAACTTCATTTATTCTTGTTTGAAGTACATACATTTGCAATGGCCACGTGACAAGGCAATAACTCAATATTTTGTGCCTACACCCTCCTTGACCCTGGGCTTCAACAGCGCCAGTTGCTGCTCAGAAGTGTTAGATGCACAGATGAAAACAATCGCTGATGTGTTTGTGGGGTTCAGTAACGCCTGCTGTTCCCCTGCTGTGTGTCTGGCAAAAATTACTGCTGCTAACTACAACTTCAACTTCAAACGTCTCATACTAGGCCTCTGCCTACACCCTCCTTGACCCTGGGCTTCAACAGCGCCAGTTGCTGCTCAGAAGTGTTAGATGCACAGATGAAAACAATCGCTGATGTGTTTGTGGGGTTCAGTAACGCCTGCTGTTCCCTGCTGTGTGTCCGGCAAAAATTACTGCTAGCTACCTAATCATGGTGAAAAAAACATGACATCTCAAAGTGTCTAGTGCTACACATAGATATGAGGCTACACCCTGATTTCTAAGCTGTAAACATTTGAAACGTCAACTTTCAAACCATAAAATGATTTGTCTTTGTCACAAATCTGTAACAAAATAATTGTGACATATTATTACAGATATGCACATGTCGAAAACAAATGCAAACACAAAAGCCTACTTATGCTATAGGATACTGATGGTCAACCTTGTCACTCCATAGCTTAGACAAATCCAACTCACATCATGATGACTCAAATACTGCAATGTTGGAAGTGCATAATGTGGGTTGAACTTTGACAACTGCTGCAGTGCGAAGGTTATACTTCAGTGTTCTTGCCTTTGAAATAAAAGCATACAAGTAAATATAATATCCAATGTTGATTAAGGGACGTGATGTACACCTGTAATATTGTGCAAACAATGCATGTAGGAATAGTCCTCTTCAACATTACTTATATTTGTGTCATTTTAAAAAATACATATTTGATTAGAAAGTTAACAGCCCATATCATAAAGGTCCTTCATGTAAACATGATAATCGCTAACAAAAATCATGCATTACCTTGGTAAAGTCAATAGTGCATAGTCACAATAGCAAAATATATACCTGTAAGTGGTGCTGAAAGAACGACAACTGATAGAATAGGTGAATGATATCTATTTATGAGACTGAATAGCGACACCTGTACAATGTCGATATAATACGGTACCTTAACAAAACAGCTGTGTCACACCTCACACGCATTTTTCTTGTAGCTTGTTATGTAATAGGGCACATGCGTGTATGTTTCATCATAGGTGCATGTTTACTGAGTAAAGCAGTCATGACAACGCCTTTGTGTTGTCGGTACGCTTGCGATGATGAACGATGCGCACCGTGAATGTTAGTCTGCGTCATAAGACGCACAGACGCTCCAATACCCAACGCGTCACAGCAGGAAGCCAGTCTGTGCGTCCAAACAAAGGCGCAAGCATACATGCACGTACCCTTTTATAAAGCTATATAAAAAAAAGGATGTAGTAGTAACGCACACTTTATTGAGGTACAGTATTACATCGCCATTCACCATCTGTGGCTATGCAGTCTCATCTATATATACCTTATCTATCCGTTGTCATGCTTGCAAGTCCACAGTCAGGCATAAATAGCTGTTTTCACTATGCACTTTTTAAAGGTTTTTTTTTGTTAATATAAATGATTGGCACATATTATCAGTATTACATGATGGAAATTTTAGATATTTTTAAAAACTTTTTAGTGATATTATTCAGCAAATGAAAATGGTGTACATACTGTTACTTATCCATCATTAATGGATTCTGATATGTACTTGTATGCTTTTATTTAAAACCGTATAGCAGATTATTTAACCGATTTTTATTGTGGTTTGCATTGCTTTTCAACATGTTAATGTATGCGTTTATGTTTGTCAATTATTAATTTACATATATTTTTTAAAGTAAAATCATCATCTTATGGTACTAAAGGTTATATTTCTCTTGTTTGGAGTATAGACATTTTTAATTGACACGTAACAAGGAAAATACTTGATCTAGTATTTAAACATCCTCCTTGACCCTGGGCTCCAACACCGCCAGTTGTTGCTCGGAAGTGCTGTTAGCACAGTCAACACTTGCTCCTGTGTTACTGGGGTTCAGTAATGTCAGCTGTTCCCCTGCTGTGTGAACGGCAAACAGTCCTGCTGCCTCCACCCTGTTCTCTTCTCATCCCTGGGTTACAACACCGCCAGTTGTTTCTCGGAAGTGCTGTTAGCACAGTCTACACTTGCTCCTGTGTTACTGGGTTTCAGTAATGTCAGCTGTTCCCCTGCTGTGTGAACGGCAAACAGTCCTGCTGCCTCCACCCTGTTCTCTTCTCATCCCTGGGTTACAACACCGCCAGTTGTTTCTCGGAAGTGCTGTTAGCACAGTCTACACTTGCTCCTGTGTTACTGGGGTTCAGTAATGTCAGCTGTTCCCCTGCTGTGTGAACGGCAAACAGTCCTGCTGCCTCCACCCTGTTCTCTTCTCATCCCTGGGTTACAACACCGCCAGTTGTTTCTCGGAAGTGCTGTTAGCACAGTCTACACTTGCTCCTGTGTTACTGGGGTTCAGTAATGTCAGCTGTTCCCCTGCTGTGTGAACGGCAAAAAGTCCTGCTGCCTCCACCATGTTCTCTTCTCATCCCTGGGTTACAACACCGCCAGTTGTTTCTCGGAAGTGCTGTTAGCACAGTCTACACTTGCTCCTGTGTTACTGGGGTTCAGTAATGTCAGCTGTTCCCCTGCTGTGTGAACGGCAAAAAGTCCTGCTGCCTCAACTTTAATTTCCATGGGTACCTTCTGCTACCCATCCGGGTTCCAGTACCGTCAGCTGGTTCTCCGCAGTGCCTTTGGCCTAGGTGCCTCCATGTCGGTATCCGAGTTCCAGCAACGTCTGCTGGTCCTTGGTAGTGCTTTGGAGCACAGGTACCTCCTGCTTAGTAACCGTGTCCCAGTAACGTCAGCTGGTCCTCGGTTGTGCCATTGGCTCTTTTCCTTCTGCTGACCCTCCGGGTTCCAGCACAGTCAGCTGGTCCTCGTTACTTCCATTGGCTTTTGTACCATCACCAACAGGACAAAGAAGGTTAAGACAAACTACAAGATACAGAACAAGAGACAGAAGAACAATAAGCAGAAGATCAAAAAGCAGAAGAACATTAAGTATAAGACCAAAATGAAGAGCAAAATATATGCTCTAAATTCTAAGCAGAAGAAGACTAAGCAGTGTATGGGGGTGAGTCCGTTCCTCCTCGTGGTGCCCCTGGAAAATGCCTGATGCTGCTGCAGGCTAAACTGAACGCGGACAAATACTGTTGTAATTAAAATCTTTCGTGACAGCAAGAACGGAAGGATGAAAATTCAGAGTTTTACAGATTACAAGTACAGGAATGTCTGTCACAAATAAGAATATGATGAAAAGGATGAATAGGAAGAAGATGAAGAAGTAGAATATGAAGAATAATAACTGTTTAATAAGAACAATATAAGTAATGTTAACAAAAAGATGAATAGCAAGAAGTTTTAGAAGATTAAGAAGGTGAAGATGAAGAATAATTTGATGAGAAAGATGATGCTGCTGAAGATTATGAAGGAGAAAGTGTGTGAAAAGTTAAAAAGGTGAAGAGCATGGAAGTTGTGAAACAGACATATTTGACAAAATAGAAAAAAGGTTAACAACATTGTCAATTTCTTCGTCAATCCAAACGTATTTCAAAAAAAGAAATATTTATGCTATTCCATTGCATTGTGTTAAACATCTATGCCTTTAATGTCTCCTCAACCTCCCCCAATAAATTCTACATTACTCTTTGTTGTTTTCCTTCATGTACAATTAACCAACAAGGCAAGAATGGGTTTTTTTAATTCCGATATTTTGTTCCCATAGACTTACATTGTATTTCCGGTATCGGTATCGGGTATCGCCGATATTTTTTGGGTATCGGCGATACCATTCCGATTCCGATACTTTTGGATATCGGAAAGTATCGCTCAACTCTAGTCGTTATGCATAGATTTATAGTTATACTACTCCTTTTACTATGTATATTGTATTTTCTTGTAGTTTTTCACCACAAAAAAAAAAAAAAATGGAAATAGAAAAAAATAATTGTAATTAGATCTACAGCTGGTGGCTGCTCCGCTGACTAGCAGACACTGAAGCTTTGGAGCAGACCTCTGATTCCCAGGCTATAGTATGAGTAAACAGCTCTTCAGACTCAACCATCTGTGTTACTCCAAGCCATAGTGTATGTGGTTTCTTACAGGGGGAGGAACTCAACCCACCTATAATTGACGATGCCAACATCACGTAAAATGGAAACAATTGTAATAATCGGGCACCACCTTAAGTATCAATATAATTGGGATCATTCCTTGCATGTGAGAAAATACTAGTGGGTCCTGGTACTCATATGCCGGCCTCAATTGGGTTATCATTCCTTCCTGTTAGTATACTTTGATCTGCCCTTCTCCTTATTTGTCTATCTGACTTTTGGTTGCATTACGTCCTTCTGGGCTATTCTGAGATCTCTACACCAGATGGTCAGGTTATTTACTGATCGATATAGGTATGTTATGTTGCTCAGTTATTCATACTTGCATTTTAGGGCAAGTTATCATTTTCCTCTTTCCATGCAATTAATGATGGTGACAACAGGAGTCTAGGTGCACAGCTAATTTTTGATTGGGGTGTTATCTTTTATTGTTAGGTACTGAGTAAATGAGTATTTAGAGTATTTTACTCTCTATTGTGTTGGACTTTCTTTATACTATGTGTGTTTTTTAACTGTTTTTAATTAGGCGTGTGTTTTTTCTTTTTTGTACTTCAATAAATTGTTATACTATATTTATTCCTGTGTGATTGATTTCTTTTGGTGATCCCCATTTATGTGCATGTGTCTTGCTTTTGTAATGTCACGTAAAACACAGCAAGGGGACTCCAAAAAGAGTCTCCATTTATTCCAAAAATTTGGGGCACAGACACCACTTAAGTGGCATCAATTGCCCCAGAGTTGCTTAAAACGGTTGGTGAGGTGATTTTAACAAATCCTCAAGCTTTTACTCTCTCCAGGATGACACAGGGGTAGAAAAGTCCTAGCGGATCCATGATTTGTTCATCTGTCTACATTGTCAGTGGACAGCCGCGTGCGCTTATCTGTCAACACACCACCAGCAGCGCTGAACACACGTTCAGAGAGAACGCTGGCTGCGGGGCATGACAAGATCTCCAAGGCGTGAGTGGCGACTGGCGAGCTCTGGCCATTTATCCAGATTGGAAGCCCAAAAAGAGCAAGGGTCCAGTGACACAGTCATGGCTTCGATGTTCACTTGGAGATACTCCTGTATCATCGTCTCTAGGCGTTGACTATGTGTCTGACTTCTTGTCTCCTGTGGCCTTGCAAAGGATGGGCTAAAAAAGTGGTGAAAGGATTCTGCAAAATTGCTGTTAACACCAGCAGATACTGTGTTTCTGTTACGGTTTGAGTGCTGAAGACTCGACAGTCCCACGGTTGGCAAGTTAGAACTGTGAGATTCACTACGTGCACCACTGGTGTTTTGTGGAAAAGCACATGTAAGATTATGCAACAGTCTCTGCTGATACTCCTGCATGCGTGAATCCCTTTCTATGGCACAAATTATTTCGGCAAATTTACTTTTGTACCGGGGATCTAACAGTGTTGCTACCCAGTAGTCAGGATTATTTCGAATTCTGACAATTCGAGGATCATGTTGCAAGTAGTGCAGCAAGAAGGCACTCATGTGTCTTGTGCATCCAGGAGCAGCAAGGACGTGTTGTGTTGGTGGCGAGGTAAGAATCATGCTTCCTTCCTCTGCCCTCTCCCCCCAACCTCGCACAACAGAAATGTGATCAAGGTCTCCCTCATCTGATGAGTCTTCCATGCCCATCGCCAGTTCGTCCTCCACTTCTTCCTGGGCTCCTGCACCTTCCTCACTAGTTTGGCTGCTACCATGCGCCCTGGTTAATCCCTCTCCCCCACCCTCCTAATTGACAACTCTGGAGTTGTTTGCACAAAAAACGATGGATGGAAACCGAGCAGAGCTGAGTGGCCAAATTGTGGTACTAGCCCAAAAAGTATTGGCTGGGTTAGAAGCAGTAAAACAATTTTATTAGATACACAGGTGATGGAGTATAGATGGCCTAATAGAATGAGTACCACACACTGCTACTATGCCCAAAATTATTGTCCAGGCAAGATGCAGATAAAAATTATTAGTAATTTCAACGCTGGTGGAGCTTAGTATAGATAGCCTAATAGAATGAGTACCATACACTGCTACTATGCCCCAAATTATTTTACAGGCAAGATGCAGCTAAAAATTCGTAGCTATTTGAACGCTGGTGGAGCTTTGTATAGATGGCCTAATAGAATGAGTACCACACACTGCTACTATGCCCAAAATTATTGTCCAGGCAAGATGCAGATAAAAATTATTACTAATTTCAACGCTGGTGGAGCTTAGTATAGATGGCCTAATAGAATGAGTACCACACACTGCTACTATGCCCCAAATTATTTTACAGGCAAAATGCAGCTAAAAATTCATAGTTATTTGAACGCTGGCGGAGCTTTGTATAGATGGCCTAATAGAATGAGTACCACACACTACTACTATGCCCACAATTATTCTACAGGCAAGATGCAGCTAAAAATTCGTAGTTATTTGAACGCTGGTGGAGCTTTGTATAGATGGCCTAAAAGAATGAGTACCACACACTGCTACTATGCCCCTAATTATTTTACAGGCAAGATGCAGCTAAAAATCTGTAGTTATTTGAATGCTGGTGGAGCATTGTATAGATGGCCTAATAGAATGAGTACCACACACTGCTACTATGCCCCAAATTATTTTACAGGCAAGATGCAGCTAAAAATTCGTAGTTATTTGAACGCTGGTGGAGCTTTGTATAGATGGCCTAATAGAATGAGTACCACACACTGCTACTATGCCCACAATTATTCTACAGGCAAGATGCAGCTAAAAATTCGTAGTTATTTGAACGCTGGTGGAGCTTAGTATAGATGGCCTAATAGAATGAGTACCACACACTGCTACTATGCCCAAAATTATTGTCCAGGCAAGATGCAGATAAAAATTATTAGTAATTTCAACGCTGGTAGAGCTTAGTTTAGATGGCCTAATAGAATGAGTACCACACACTGCTACTATGCCCAAAATTATTGTGCAGGCAAGATGCAGCAATAAATTCGTAGTTATTTGAACGCTGGTGGAGCTGGCAAAAAGTGATAGGAACTGATGTAACCTAGCCCTCAAAAGGGCTGCAATTACAAATAGTCACTACTCCCAAGTTGACCTATCTGTCTATTTAAGAGCACAGACCTGCCTGCTAAAAGTGCTAGGAACTGCTGTAACCTAGCCCTCAAAAGGGCTGCAATTACAAACTAGTCCAACTCCTACTCCCTAAACCTTTCTGTCGATTTCTGTGAAATTTCGCTTCAAATTTGCTGGTGCACAATATAGCGCTCACAGCAGCAACAGTGCCGTCTAACACTCTGCTGCAGCAGTGAAAAAATGATGGCGACGGGGAAAATGGCTGGGTCTTATAGGGCAAGGACATGTGACATACACAGCCAATGACACATGCCCTTGCTTGTGTGAAAAAAAAGCACTTCACTCCGTGTGAGCGCTGCTGATAGGCTGACAGACTGCACCTCCCATTGGAAATGTGGGAAAGAGAAAAAAAAATGGAGATCTTCATTATTTCTGCAGAGATCCATCCATGTACACTCAAACTCTGTATTAACAGTGATTCTCAGCATTACTATGAAAAAATCCAGTTACGATTTTGGTGCACGAATAGTTATCGAATATAACCTCGAATAGCCGGATTTTTTCCAAATTGTTCGGGTTCGTCGAACGGCTCGAACACCGCCCAAAACAGCTCGAATTTGAGATTGGCGAACAGTTCGATTCGAACACCGCTCATCTCTAGTGATGAGCAAGCACTAAAATGCTCGAAAACTTGTTACTCAAGTCGAGCAAATGTCTGACATGCGTGCCCACTCATCAGCTCTTATGTGCGGAGTCTGACAGGAATACTGACGGGCATGGTATAGCTAGCATTCAACTACTACTTTCTGTTACTCACAAAGCCTTGCCAACATATGTTACGTTGAGTTCCATCACGTGGGGACATCGTACACCAGTCGGTGAGCTGGAAATTGCAGAAGCTGCTGCAGCACTGTCAGGATGGCAGCAACAGTAGCAGACTTGCGGAAATGGGCACACATGTGGCGTACTTTCACAAGTAGCTCAGGAAGATCTGGGTAGATTTTGAAAAACTGTTGAACCACTAAGTTGAGCATGTGGGCCAGCCATAGTACGTCTGTGAGGTTGCCAAGCTTCAGAGCCTGGTTGTAGGTTCAGGGGCAAGAGCCATAGATCAGTCTGGTCTGTTAGACCTTTCAACAACTCAGCGGCAGTGTGCGGTTTGTCACCTAAGCAGATTAGCTTCAGCTTAGCTTGCTGACACTTGGTCAAGGCAGTGCTACAAAGATTTCAGCTTGTGACTGATGTTGAAGTTTCTGAGATGGAGGGTGAGGAGGAGTAGGTTCAGGAACTGCTGTAGAAGGTGGGAGAAACCCTGATTGAACCAGAGCCCGCAATCCTTGGTGTTGATATCACGTGTTCCATCCCAGGTTCCTACTGGGTCCCGGCTTCCACATGGTTCACCCAATGTGCTGTCAGGGAGATGCAGCGTCCTTGGCCGCAAGCACTTGTCTATGTATCAGTGGTTAAGTGGATGTGTAGCCCTGGTGTGAAGGCACACGCAGTACCCTGGAGGATGTGTGGAGAGATAGCAGTTTAATGCTCTATAAACATTCACTCCAACACACACTTAGACACACCCTTAGGGTATTTAGTCACTCGTCAGGGAGTGGTCAGAGAGTCTTTCAGTCAGTCTAGCCTGGAGGGAGGAAGAGGAGAGTCTGGCTTGGGTGGCTCAGGACTGAATCATCTCACCTGTGTGCAGTTCAGCAAGTGGAGGCCAGTAAAGGCGAGTCAGATCACCTCAGCCTGGTCAGAGCTGTGCCCCACTAGAAGATGGACTGAGACATCTATTGAGAAGGAAGAGTTAGTTGCAGATACTTCAGTCTCCTGTCCCAAGGACAGTGAAGGTTCAGAGACGTGCTCCTGCCTAGAGGAATACTGAGATTCTGGCAACAAGCTCTGGAAAGAAGCAAGAAGGGACTGATCTATATGACTTTAGGAAGTGTGGAGTGCTTATGCTACAAGCGCGGACAAGGCGAAGGGCACAGTGGAAGGAATTCAGAAGTGCTTTAGGATTGGAGAAGTCCTGCACATTGTCACCGGTCACTGGGGACCGAAGCGTTGCTATTGTTTCAAGCATAGTGACAAGAAAAACCAGAGGCTTACTGGACCTTAGGTAACAGAAAGCAGCCCTTGGAGTGTCGGTACGTAACTGCGGTCAGGGGGAGTGAGAACCTTGAGTCTCTGCAGGACAAGAGTAGGAACTCAGCTCTCTCATAGGAAGGCTCCAACCACAAAACTGACCGGGCAGTACAGCTTTGAAATAGCTGGAGTTTCAGGAGTGAACTACGCTTTATGCTGGTTGGACTCATTACCATTGTGAAAGTAAAGGAGGCCCCTAACTTGTTCAGCTGCTACCTCAAAGCACATTCTCCATTGGATCAGCCTCCCGGGGACCTGCTTGACCATCTTACAAGTAAAAGGTATGGAAAGACGCTGACGGTGTGAGACTGAGTTATTTGATTGCATCCCTGCACAACCCCCACCATAACTATCGACCTGAGGGAAGAGTCCCACCTGTAGGGGACCCGACATCTAGCTGCCTCACCATCCCCTCAGAGATCTACAGCAGCGCTGGTACAAATTACCAGAGACTACAGGTGGCGTCACGAACTGTATATAAATCTATCCCCTGTAAATATACCCCTCAACATACGCCTGACCGCCAGGGCCACAGACCGAGCCACCGCTACCTGTGACAACCCCCATAGACTTCCATGGGCTCGGCTCTGGGTACCCCATTGCCCTGGTAACCCACAATTGTGGTGCGTGGTCGAGACAATTTTTGGCGTCACGAACAGGATGCGAAACTCGCAAAATTGCGAGCCCTGTGTGCCTGTGGAGGTGTTTTTGTGAAAAAAGGACTGTTTGCTATTTTTGGCGCTAAAATCCGCCATTTTGCCGCCAAATTCGCGCCCTCAGGCGCTGGAGAAGAAGGTGGGCGTGGATTCGTGGGCGTGTACCCCCCTGTGGCGCGAAGAGAATGCCTGCCCTCTCAAAGTGCTATTACAACATGCGATCCTGCCCTACAGCAAAAGAGGTCCGCCTCCTGTTCACCTTCCCTGCGAAGAGGAGGAGACGCAAACCCCGCCTCCACGGAAGAGACCGGACGGCTCTGGTAGAAGATGAAAAAACGCTCTGGAACATCATGGAGGCAGGACGTGTGCAGCCGAGCAGGGAAGCGGAGGAAGGCAGGCCCCGTTCCCCAGCCAAGCTGCCACTAGAACCGGAACCATCCGTGGTACTGCACCTGCAGCAAGCATTGCTGGAGATAAAAGAGGAGAATGCCAGATTGAAAAAGATGGTTTTGCAACAACCTGGCGAAGAAGAGATCGAGAGACGCCGGCGTACCCTGATGCAGCGGCGGCTGTGGGACGTGGTGATCTCTCCCTTCGACGACCCCTCACGATTGGAGTTACCGAAACTTCTGCTGCCCAAGGCTAAGGAGCAACCGGAGGCTACCCCCGAAAGTACCGACCCTGAACCTACCGAGGAAGCGGTGGAAGCGAGGGAGGTTGAGGAGGTACCGCCAGTTCCGGAACGCCCGCCCGGCCAGGAGGCCGCAGCAGATGATCGATCCCCGATAGGGACACCGGAGGGGTCCTGTCCGTCATTACCAGACGTCGACTGGGACGAGATGGCGCGCCTAGATGACGTCGCCTACACCGCCCAGTGGGAACGCGAGTGGCAGCGTCGCGAAGAGAAACAGCAACGCCAGCAGGAGGAAGAGCGGGAAGCGCAGCGGAACCGGCAGCGGCAGTACGAGCAGCTGATCGCGGACAAGGAAAGTGTCCGCAGGGAAAAAGGTACTCTGAGGGAACCGCGGCGGCAGGGGTGTGTGACAGAGTTCCAGCTCCGGAAGGGCTGGGGCTTCATCAGAGAACCGGGCCTCTACCCAGGGGTCTTTGTTAGTCGCAGGGACGTAGAATCCCACCTACCGCAAGGCCATCCCGGGAGGGACCTAATTAATGGAGACATTGTCACCTATACACGGCACTGGGGTATGAAGGGATGGTATGCCCTTAATGTCACAATCGTCCGTGACCCCGTCCCTGACACAGGTAACGTCACCATTACCAGTGCATCCCAGTCACAATCTACAGCGGCATCAGACCGTGTCCCGGCGACGCCCCCTGCAGGCTCCTCGCAAATGGAAGCACCGCCTGTATACTCTTCACTACCTTGTCCTACTACATCGCAATCTGCGACCCATTCTACATCGCAATCAGCAGTTTACACAACGACGCGCACGGCGACTATTTCTGCATCACGAGAGCAAGTGGCCATTACAGTAACGCAAACAGCGTCTCATAAAGCGAAAGCACCCGTTGCGCCCCTAGAGGTTCGTACAAGAACTGTAGCGACCCAAACTCTGATAGCAGGTCACGACTTGTTAGTCATGGGATCTAGGGATCATCGCATTGTTCCAGCCCCCGGGGTGGAAAATGTCATTGAAGTCAAGAAAATGTGAAGAACGGTAGGACCCAGACAGGGTTTGCCGCAACAAAGAAAATGTAAAAAGTTTGAGAATTTTTGCCAGATTTGCACTTTATTGCCAAATGTATTTATGTTTTTCTATAATGAGTGGAACGCCAGGCTGGGTACCAGAGTAAAAAGTTAAAGAGAAAAAAAAAAAAAATTTAATGCATAGTTTTACATAAAATGCCCTGTTGGGTAAAGTAAAAATTATAGAAGAATGATGCATACTTGTAAAAAGTTATATATATGTGTCCTTTCCTTATTGTGTCTTATAAGAGACTGCGTGGCTGAGGACTGAGCCAGCCCAAAAACTGTATCTTGTATATAGTTGCACTTTGTGCATCATCTTGGTTTTACATGAAACCACCTCAACTACCTCTGAACATAAAACCCGTGTGGTGAGGCACTGAGTGAGGTCTGCATTCAGATGTCCTGCAGCCCACCCAGGACCCAAGTTGAAGGTTTGGTGCGGGTCCTTCACAAGAATATTGTCGTCTACGTATATGAAAATGTATATTTAATATTTTGTATTTTTCTATATTTAATGTTTTGATTGCAACGTTCAAGAAATCCTTACCTCCCGGATGGGAAGAGTTAATGTTAATGTTTAATGCAAAAACAAAATTGTCTTCTTGTATTTCACAGCCCGGGAGTGCTGTCTTTTGCCATGGGGGAATGTGTAGCCCTGGTGTGAAGGCACACGCAGTACCCTGGAGGATGTGTGGAGAGATAGCAGTTTAATGCTCTATAAACATTCACTCCAACACACACTTAGACACACCCTTAGGGTATTTAGTCACTCGTCAGGGAGTGGTCAGAGAGTCTTTCAGTCAGTCTAGCCTGGAGGGAGGAAGAGGAGAGTCTGGCTTGGGTGGCTCAGGACTGAGTCATCTCACCTGTGTGCAGTTCAGCAAGTGGAGGCCAGTAAAGGCGAGTCAGATCACCTCAGCCTGGTCAGAGCTGTGCCCCACTAGAAGACGGACTGAGACATCTATTGAGAAGGAAGAGTTAGTTGCAGATACTTCAGTCTCCTGTCCCAAGGACAGTGAAGGTTCAGAGACGTGCTCCTGCCTAGAGGAATACTGAGATTCTGGCAACAAGCTCTGGAAAGAAGCAAGAAGGGACTGATCTATATGACTTTAGGAAGTGTGGAGTGCTTATGCTACAAGCGCGGACAAGGCGAAGGGCACAGTGGAAGGAATTCAGAAGTGCTTTAGGATTGGAGAAGTCCTGCACATTGTCACCGGTCACTGGGGACCGAAGCGTTGCTATTGTTTCAAGCATAGTGACAAGAAAAACCAGAGGCTTACTGGACCTTAGGTAACAGAAAGCAGCCCTTGGAGTGTCGGTACGTAACTGCGGTCAGGGGAGTGAGAACCTTGAGTCTCTGCAGGACAAGAGTAGGAACTCAGCTCTCTCATAGGAAGGCTCCAACCACAAAACTGACCGGGCAGTACAGCTTTGAAATAGCTGGAGTTTCAGGAGTGAACTACGCTTTATGCTGGTTGGACTCATTACCATTGTGAAAGTAAAGGAGGCCCCTAACTTGTTCAGCTGCTACCTCAAAGCACATTCTCCATTGGATCAGCCTCCCGGGGACCTGCTTGACCATCTTACAAGTAAAAGGTATGGAAAGACGCTGACGGTGTGAGACTGAGTTATTTGATTGCATCCCTGCACAACCCCCACCATAACTATCGACCTGAGGGAAGAGTCCCACCTGTAGGGGACCCGACATCTAGCTGCCTCACCATCCCCTCAGAGATCTACAGCAGCGCTGGTACAAATTACCAAAGACTACAGGTGGCGTCACGAACTGTATATAAATCTATCCCCTGTAAATATACCCCCCAACATACGCCTGACCGCCAGGGCCACAGACCGAGCCACCGCTACCTGTGACAACCCCCATAGACTTCCATGGGCTCGGCTCTGGGTACCCCATTGCCCTGGTAACCCACAATTGTGGTGCGTGGTCGAGACATGGACCTTCCCAGTCACAGCATTGGTCAGGGCATGGCTGATGTTATGGGACACGTGCTTATGTAAGGCAGGGACGTCACAGCGGGAGAAATAGTGGCGAATGGGGACCAAGTACCGATGTACAGCCACCATGAAGTTGCGGAAAGGTTCTGTCTCAACAAGCCTAAAATGCAACATTTATAGGGCAAACAGTCTGGAAACATTGTTGTCAATTGTGTCTCATCATCCAGCTCTTGCGACAGTAATTGCATTTTCACAACATCGCCTTCTTGTGAGTGTGACTTCTCAAATATTTGGGCATCGCTACATGTGATCTCCTCATGTCCCACTTGAAACGGGCAGGGCAAGAGGCCAGAATCTATAAATGGAAATGTGAACAGCTCTTTGGAGTGTCCAAATGTGGTATTACTTGTGTTAGGGTTCGAGCTCCCGCAGCTGCACAAGGGGAGTCTCGAACCCGTCCCGCTGCGGTCTCCCATTCATCTCCAGCCGCAGTGGAGCCTGCTCAGCAGAGACGTCAGTCCAGGCGTCTTGCCCACTCCTCTACTGTGCAGTGACTTGCTGCTGCCTTTCCTGGATCTGCTATTATAGCCAGTGCTGGAACAGCCGTCTTTGAGACAAAGTCCTGCGTTTTCCCATCTGAGCATGCCCAGAGTGAGATCTCTCATTGGAGATCAGGGGTCACATGTTCAGGTGCTGCAGCGGCTCCTATTGGTCCGCCAGGAAGGTCATGTAGCTACGTGTGTTTGTAACAGCTTCTCATTGGTCCTTGTTCCTGGAAGGTCCTGTAGCTGTTGCTATAAAAGGGTAGCATGGCTGGGCCGCCATGCGCTAATATCAACCATTGTATGCTATGCGCCAGTGTGATCATGCGTATGTGTGGTTAGGGACCCGGCTGAAATAAGCCACTAGAATACCGACTTAATCGGTGAGGAGTTTGGTATGGTAGCTGGCCAGGGTCGGTGTCCTAGATGCCCTAGATTACCGGCGTAACCGGTGAGGAGTTTTGATTGCCGTATTCAGGGTCTGGCGTTCAGACGCCGTAGATTGCGGGTGACTCCCGCGAGGACATTAGCACATGATCACGCGTTATGTACGCTTAGCACTTAACTGTGTACCTGAGAGCCTGACAGGACACAGCACTTTTCCTCAGCGGCCCTGTGACGTAACAGGGTTTGCTTTCGACGCTAGACAGCGCCCTAGCATTTTACTTTGCGGCTCACTGAAGCTAAGTGAGTTCGCACCTATCGCCATATAGCGCTGTGGCATTTCCGTTAGCGGCTCTGGGTATTAACAGAGTTTTCACTTACTGCCACAACGCGCTACGGCGTTTATTTTAGCGACTCTGCGGGATAACAGAGTTCGCTACTTTCACCATTTTACTAGCAGCAGGTTCCGCCTGCACGGTGGACCCCGGGCTGCGAACGCACCTCTCTACCTCATATATTTGGTGCGTTCCGCAGACCCTAACATAATATTAGCGCCAGGGTCTGGCTGGTAAAATGGCGGATGACCAGCGTCTACTACGGGACATCCAGCAGCTGGAGGGTAGGTTGGCGGCTCTTGAGTGCACAACCTCAGCTGTGGATGTTACCGCAGTCGCTGTTCAGGCTGCTAGCGTGGCTGCAGCCAGTGTGTCCACTGCCACCTCTGCCCCCACAATATCCCACCTCCCGCTTCCAGACAAGTTTGCTGGTGACAGCAAGCAATGTCGGGGATTCGTGAGTCAGTGCTCTATACAACTTGAGCTTCTGGCTGCACGTTTCCCCACGTATCGGGCACAAGTGGGCTTTATAATTTCGCTTCTGTCAGGCAGAGCGTTGGAGTGGGCCACCCCGCTGTGGGAGCGTGACGACCGTGTGGTGCGGAGTGCTCCTCGTTTTCTGGAGGCTCTAAAAAAGGTCTTTTTAGGACCTCAGGTCACCCACGATACGGCGCTACAACTGCTGGCATTGGCACAGGGTTTGTCTTTGGTCAGTCTGTTTTCCGTCCAGTTTCGGACTCTGGCCTCAGAGCTAGACTGGTCGGATAAAGTACTCATTCCAGTCTACTGGTGAGGACTGGCTGATCATGTTAAAGATGCTTTGGCTACCAGGGAGATTCCCGCCACACTGGAGAAGCTTATCGCCATATCTACCCGCATCGACCTCCGTTTTCACGAGCGGAGGTTGGAGCAGTCCCAGTGTAGGCAGAGGTTCCGGCTGGCTCCCACCTTCGCCAGACCTCTGGAATCTTCCAGCCAGGCGCCCGACTCCCATGAGGCCATGGAGGTTTCTCGAGCGGGACCTAAGTCCCGGGCCGCTCGAGTACCCGTGGTCTGTAACATCTGCCAGCAGTTAGGACACTATGCCAACAAATGTCCACAGCGGTCGGGAAAACGGTCGCGTCTAGTGACCTTGGGAGTAGGTTCACTAGACACTGCGGCATTTTCCACCAAGTTGTCCTTTAAAGGGACAATTACAGTAGGTCCATCCACGCTCTCCGCTGAGCTCTGTGTGGATTCCGGAGCCGAGGGGAATTTCATGTCCTCTGCATTTGCTCTCCGCCACACTATACCTCTGGTGATGCTCGCCCAACTGTGCGAGTAGTGAATGGATCAACTCTGCCCTCCCAAATCACCCACCAGACGATCCCTCTCATTTTATCTATGTCCCCGTCCCATCAGGAGAGTATTTCTTTTCTTGTCCTGCCCGAGGGAATAGACGAGGTGTTGCTGGGAGTACCTTGGCTCCGTTACCACTCTCCCCATATTGAGTGGTCCTCTGGGAGGATACTGGGTTGGGGTGATTCATGTAGAGGCAGGTGTATCAGGGAGTGCGTTCAGGTCACCACCACAGAGATACCCGTAGATCTCACTTCTCTTCCTCAGTGTTATTGGGCATATGCAGACGTTTTCTCCAAGAAGGCGGCGGAGACTCTTCCACCTCATCGCCCCTACGACTGTCCTATTGATCTCTTGCCTGGAGCAGAACCTCCTTGGGGGAGAGTATACCCCCTCTCGCTCCCTGAGACGGAGGCCATGTCCCAGTACATTCAGGAGAATCTGGCAAGAGGTTCATTAGGAAGTCGGTGTCACCAGCAGGGGCAGGGTTCTTCCTTGTGCAAAAGAAGAACGGAGAATTACGTCCATGCATTGACTACAGGGGTCTTAACGCCATCACCGTCAAGAATAAGTACCCGTTGCCCCTAATCTCTGAGCTCTTTGATAGGCTCCGAGGAGCAAGAGTATTTACCAAGCTTGATCTACGTGGTGCCTATAACCTAATTCGCATCCGTGAGGGTGACGAGTGGAAGACAGCTTTTAATACCAGGGATGGGCATTACGAATACCTGGTGATGCCCTTCGGGCTCTGTAATGCTCCCGCTGTTTTCCAAGACTTTGTCAATGATATCTTCCGGGATATGCTCTCCACCTCTGTGGTAGTCTATCTGGATGATATTCTCATCTTTTCACCAGATATAGACTCTCCACCGGAGGGATGTCAACAAAGTCTTCGACCTCTTACGGGCAAACTCCCTCTATGCCAAGCTGGAGAAATGTGTGTTTGAGCAGGAGTCCTTACCTTTTCTGGGCTATATCATCTCTGCCCAGGGATTGGCTATGGATCCTGCCAAACTACAGGCTGTAATGGACTGGCAAGAACCCCATTCTCTTAAAGCGGTGCATCGCTTTATGGGGTTCATTAATTATTATCGCCAGTTCATTCCCTATTTCTCGACTTTGGTAGCTCTCCTTGGTAGCCCTCACCAAGAAGGGAGCAAATCCCAAGTTGTGGTCTGAGGAGGTCTCCAAGGCGTTCTCTTCCATCAAGTCGCATTTTGCCAGTGCTCCCATATTACATCGCCCTGATGTTGATAAACCGTTTGTTTTAGAGGTGGACGCCTCTTCTGTTGGTGCTGGAGCAGTCCTATATCAAAAGGATGCTCAAGGTCGGAAGCATCCCTGCTTCTTCTTTTCTAAGACCTTTACACCAGCAGAGAGGAATTATTCCATCGGGGACAGGGAGTTGCTGGCTATGAAATTGGCCTTCTCAGAGTGGAGACATCTTCTGGAGGGAGCTCGTTTTCCCTTCCAAGTCTTCACCGACCACAAGAACTTGGTATATTTGCAAACGGCTCAGCGGCTAAATTCTCGCCAGGCCAGATGGTCCCTATTCTTCTCTCGGTTCCATTTCACCCTCCATTTTCTCTCCGGTGAGAAGAATGTTCGGGCCGACGCTCTCTCTCGCTCCTTAGTGTCATCAGAGGAGGAGGATGAGGAGCCTCGGCTTATTGTCCCTGAAGAAAGCCTGAGAACTGTAGCCCCGGTTTCGCTAGAGTCTGTGCCTCCGGGCAAGACTTTTGTGCCCACTAATTTGCGACCGAGGTACTCTCTTGGGCACACTCGTCCAGGGTGGGTGGACACTTTGGGCAAAGAGGACAACTGAGCTATTGGCGAGGACATACTGGTGGCCACATATGGTCCGTGACGTCAGGGAGTATGTTCAGGCGTGTGTCTCCTGCGCCAGGAACAAGTCCCCTCGACAACGGCCAGCTGGGTTACTTTTTCCTTTGCCGGTGGCAGACAGGCCCTGGGAGATGGTCGGGATGGACTTTGTGGTGGGCTTACCCAAGTCTCGGGGTTGCACTATCATTTGGGTGATCACCGACCACTTCTCCAAAATGGTGCACTTAGTGCCGCTACCACGGTTACCTTCCGCACGGGCCTTGGCAGCATTATTTATTAGACACATCTTCCATCTACACGGTATGCCAGACAAGATTGTCAGCGATCGAGGTCCCCAATTTGCGTCTCGGTTCTGAGAGAGTTGTGTCATCTACTCTGCATTGAATTGAACCTCTCCTCTGCATATCATCCCGAGACGAATGGGTTGGTAGAGAGGGCCAACCAGACCTTGGTCACCTACTTGCGACATTTTGTCTCTGCCAGGCAGGATGACTGGGCATCTCTGCTTCCGTGGGCGGAGTTTGCGCTAAACAATGCTGTGGCTGACTCCACCGGACAGACCCCATTCCTCTTAAATTACGGCCAGCATCCGCGGGTACCGGTGCCGATGCCCGTTGCTTCCGCTGACTCCAGGGTGGCAGACTGGGCTGTGGAAGCACGGGACATATGGGACCGCACCCAGATGCCATTCAGGCTTCCAAGGAAAGGATGAGGTCTTCTGCCGATGCTCATTGGCGTCCCGCTCCGACATTTTCTCCTGGCGACCTAGTGTGGCTCTCCGCCCGAAACATCAGGCTATGGTGGAATCCACTAAATTGGCACCCCGCTATTTGGGTCCCTTCAAGTTCTCGAGCAGGTGAACCCTGTGGTTTACCGTTTGGCCCTTCCTCCTCGCCTTGGTATCTCCGACACCTTCCATGTATCCCTCCTAAAACCCGTGGTCATCTCCCGGTTGCCTGAGTCATCTGCCGGGACGTCGGGTTCGTCTTCGGACGACTACGAGGTGAATGCCATTGTTGGGTGCAAGGTGGTACGAGGCAAAAATTTTTATTTGGTGGATTGGAGGGGTTATGGGCCTGAGGATAGGTCCTGGGAGCCTGCCGAGCATGTTCACGCTCCGCAGCTCATCGCTGCCTTTGAACGCAGCGAGGCCCAGAGAAGGGGGGGCCCTAGGAGGGGGGGTAATGTTAGGGTTCGAGTTCCCGCTGCTGCACAAGGGGAATCTCGAACCCGTCCCGCTGCGGTCTCCCATTCATCTCCAGCCGCAGTGGAGCCTGCTCAGCAGAGACGTCGGTCCAGGCGTCTTGCCCACTCCTCTACTGTGCAGTGACTTGCTGCTGCCTTTCCTGGATCTGCTATTATAGCCAGTGCTGGATCAGCCGTCTTTGAGACAAAGTCCTGCGTTTTCCCATCTGAGCATGCCCAGAGTGAGATCTCTCATTGGAGATCAGGGGTCACATGTTCAGGTGCTGCAGCGGCTCCTATTGGTCCGCCAGGAAGGTCATGTAGCTACGTGTGTTTGTAACAGCTTCTCATTAGTCCTTGTTCCTGGAAGGTCCTGTAGCTGTTGCTATAAAAGGGTAGCATGGCTGGGCCGCCATGCGCTAATATCAACCATTGTATGCTATGCGCCAGTGTGATCATGCGTATGTGTGGTTAGGGACCCGGCTGAAATAAGCCACTAGAATATCGACTTAATCGGTGAGGAGTTTGGTATGGTAGCTGGCCAGGGTCGGTGTCCTAGATGCCCTAGATTACCGGCGTAACCGGTGAGGAGTTTTGATTGCCGTATTCAGGGTCTGGCGTTCAGACGCCATAGATTGCGGGTAACTCCCGCGAGGACATTAGCACATGATCACGCGTTATGTACGCTTAGCACTTAACTGTGTACCTGAGAGCCTGACAGGACACAGCACTTTTCCTCAGCGGCCCTGTGACGTAACAGGGTTTGCTTTTCGACGCTAGACAGCGCCCTAGCGTTTTACTTTGCGGCTCACTGAAGCTAAGTGAGTTCGCACCTATCGCCATATAGCGCTGTGGCATTTCCGTTAGCGGCTCTGGGTATCAACAGAGTTCGCACTTACTGCCACAACGCGCTACGGCGTTTATTTTAGCGACTCTGCGGGATAACAGAGTTCGCTACTTTCGCCATTTTACTAGCAGCAGTTCCGCCTGCACGGTGGACCCCGGGCTGCGAACGCACCTCTCTACCTCATATATTTGGTGCGTTCCGCAGACCCTAACAACTTGTCTCCGAGCACTCAGCATGGGGGGAGGGAGGAGTATCAGGT
The DNA here is from genome assembly GCA_033576555.1 of Oophaga sylvatica. Lineage (NCBI taxonomy): Eukaryota > Metazoa > Chordata > Amphibia > Anura > Dendrobatidae > Oophaga > Oophaga sylvatica. Next base: position 41,404 of record JARQOD010000676.1, read on the forward strand.
TGAGGATTATGTGGTCCAGAATCACAGCTACTAAGTTGAAACCTTTTCACACTGGTCTGGCTTCAAGAGTGGTGTTCCGTGCCCCCCCCCCCGTGTGACAGGAAGCTAGATTGACATGATGTGTGCGTTTGTTGTCACAGTTTCACCTTGCCCATGACCTCGGCCTCTGCACTCACCATCAGCATCACGTCCACTTCCTCGTTCCTTACCATTATTATTATTTATTTATATAGCACCATTGATTCCATGGTGCTGTACATGAGAAGGAGTTACATACAAATTACAGATATCACTTACAGTAAACAATGACAGACTGATACAGAGAGGAGAGGACCCTGCTCTTTTGGGCTTACATTCTACAGGATGGTGGGGAAGGAGACAGAAGGTTGGTGGGTTGCAGCTGTTTCAGTGTGGTAGGAGGTAGGGGGTCATTGCAGGCTGTAAGTTTTCCTGAAGAGATGGGTTTTCAGGTTCCGTCTGAAGGATCCGAATGTGGTTGTAATGTATGTAGTACAGTTCATATAGCATCTTGTGCTTGGGTGCGATGAACATACATGAGACACAGGTTTGATATAAAAAAAAGTCCTGTATTACTTCATACAAGTTGGCAGAAATAGTCACACAGTTTGCAGACACAGAAACAGGAGACACAGCAGGCCAGAGTAATCCAAGCTCAGCAATCACTCTCCAATACAGATTCAGGATCTTCTTCTTTGTTACCGTAAGTCCATGCAAACATGGGTCTTTCAAAGAGCAGGGTTCAGAGTCCACAAGTGCTTCAGAGTTCCTCAGTAGGAATAGCTGGAGTACAAGGTCCAAGGCTTACAGGAGTCAGGTCACAGGTTCACTGCAGGCTAGATTCTGAAGCACTGATTGCTCAGCTGTGGCTGCTTAAGAAGCAAAGGAGAGAATCAGGGCGGGAACATGCAAGCTGGAAACTCCATTTTGACTGAGGGCAAGATAGCTGCAGCAAGACAGAAGTAAATGGCTGAGAACAAACTGAGTTTCAGGAATATATACATAGAACCTTACATTACTCCCCCCTTAAGGAAAACCCTCCGGATGACTCAGACCAGGCTTGTGTGGGTACCTCTGATGAAACTGACGGAGCAAGCGAGGAGCATTAACGTTATTGACCGGTTCCCATGAGTTGTCCTCCACTGGGTAGCCCTGCCATTTAATCAGATACTGTAACTGATTTCTATACAACCTGGATCTAAAATCCTTTCCACCACAAATTCTTCCTGACCATCGACTAGCACTGGGTCAGGGCAAGGAGAGGAACGTCCAGGAACCGTATTGGGTGTCGCAGCCTTTAGTAGGGATACATGAAAGACAGGGTGGATTCTCATAGTTTGGGCAGTTGAAGACGACAAGCAACGGCACTTATAATTTTACTGATTTTATAGGGCCCAATGTACTTATGTCCCAACTTAGACGATGGAATCCTTAACTTAAGATTTCTGGTTGCAGCCAGACCAAGTCTCCTACCTTGAAAGCTGGTGCAGGTTTACGAAATTTATCTGTGCTTTCTTGTACCTTTCTTGAGCCGATTCCAGATTTTCCTTTAGAAGATCCATATTCTTCTGTAAAGACGTGATTCTTTCACCCACTGCTGGTAAAGGCGTTTCTATGGGAAATCGTGGTAGAATGTTAGGATGATAACCTAGATTAGAGTAACAAGGAGACTGTTTAGTGGAGGCACTCTGAGAGTTGTTATACGAGAACTAAAGCTAATGGAAGTAGATCCACCCAATCATCCTGTAGGTGGCAGATAAAGAAAGCGGAGATACTGCTCCAGGGTTTGATTGGTTCGTTCGGTCTGTCCATTAGTCTGGGGATGAAAAGCAGAAGAAAGGTTTACTTTAATGTCCAATGCTGCACAGAAATTTTGCCAAAAAACCTAGAAGTGAATTGCACCCCTCGATCCGAAATAACCTCATCCGGTACTCCATGAAAGCGAAACACATCTTTAATCATCAAATCTGATGTCTGTTTTGCAGTGGGTAACCCGACACAAGGGATAAAATGAGCTGCCTTTGTTAGACGGTCAACCCCCACTAGAATGTGTTTTCCCTGAGAGGTTGGTAACTCCACAATGAAGTCCATAGAAATGGATCCCCACGGGCGGGACGGGGTGGGAAGAGGCTGTAACAGACCAGTTGGTGAGGAGCGAGGTGTTTTGCTCTTGCACAGACTCACTGAAGTGACATAATTCAAAACATCCTTCCTGCAAGTGGGCCACCAAAAGAAACGAGAAAGAAAATTCCTGTGTCTTTAGAATTCCTCTATGCCCAGCTATCTTGGAATCGTGAATGGGGTTGCAATACTCTTAATCTGCCTGTTTTCAGGAATATACAGACGTTGTCCCTGAATCCACACACACCATTCTTAAAGACAAGACTTACGTCCTTGGGGGTTGTGCAAAAGGAATCCGCATGGTATGCTTCCTTGATGTCCTTAGTAGGTCTTGATTATGAATTACTCTAGGAATCTAGAGTCAGGAAGAATAGTCTTAAGAGGAGTAATTGGACGTGTCTCTGCTGAGTAAATCTAGAGAGTGCATCAGCCTTTCCATTGCGCGATCCTGGTCTATAAGAGATGATAAAATTAAATTGGTTTAAGAAAAGATTCCAGCGAGCCTGGCGAGGAGTCAGGCACTTAGCCGACTTGATAAACTCAAGGTTACGATGGTCTGTCAGGACGACTATTTGCTGTGCAGCTCCCTGAAAGAAGGTGTCTCCATTCTTGAAGGCGCAATAATGGCCACAACTCTCTATTGCCCACATCGTAGTTCCTCTCAGCGAAGACAACTGCTGGGAAAAGAAGGCACAGGGATGCAAGACATTCTTCTCACCTGTTTCTTGAGAGAGTATAGCTCCAACGGCACAGTCTGAAGCATCCACCTCTATTATGAAGGCAGCTCGGGGTTGGGATGTACTGGATAGGTTGCAGTGGTAAATTTATCTTTTAGACGGGAAAATGCTTCCTGGGCTTGGGGAGTCCAGGAAAACCTAGACTCTTTCCGGGTAAGTTGAGTGATAGGTGACACTACCTCAGAGAAATTTTAATGAAAACGTCTATAGAAGTTGGCAAACCCGATGAAGCGCTGTACCTCCTTCACATTTCTAGGACTTGGCCAATCCTTGATGGCTTGGGTTTTGCTTCCATCCATACTAATTCCTTTGTGTAGACAGTACATACCCAGAAATTGAATTTCGGTCCTATGGAAATTCACACTTTTCAAGTTTGATGTAAAGATGATTTTGTCTTAGACGTTCCAAGACCATTCTCAATGTCCATGATGTTCCTCTGTGGAGTTAGAAAAAATTAGAATATCATCCAAATAAATTACCACGAATGTATCTAGGAGATCCTGAAGATGTCATTCACCAAGTGTTGGAAAGTGGCTGGGGCGGGGGTACTCAGACAAAAGGCATTAACTATGATATTCAAAGTGTCCATAGCGTGACCTGAATGCAGTCTTCCATTCATCCCCAGTCTAATACGGACTAAGTTATTAGGCCCCACGAAGATCTAGTTTTTTTTTTTTTTTTTTTTAAACCAATTATTTTTATTTAGGTTTCAAAAAATTAACAGCAAACAGTTATCAATATACATATAACAATTCACATACGTGTAGTAATACAGTCAAAACCCTCTCCCCTCCCCCCCTCCCGCCAATACTCTTATGCCGGGCATACCTGGGAACATTGACAATCATATTACCGCCATCATGCGGACCATATTTTTCCCAAAAGTTCTCTCTCCATGCCTCCGCCTGTAAATGCTTTCTCTAAATGCATTACCGTACGTTGTCTGAGCAATAAATTCCCTCCTAGTGGGGGGTTCCGAATCTGTCCACTTTCGTGCTATTAATTTGCGTGCCACATATTAGCAATCGCGCTATCGCCACTTTGTAATGTTCCGAGACAGGTATACCATCCACCTCCCCCAAAAACACACAGCACCGGGTTTCTTCAATTGTACATGTATAAGCCCTCTCAATTTTGTTAATAACGACCAACCAATAAGCCGCCAGCCGTGGCACGGACCATAGCATGTGCGCAATCCGGCCTGGTCCATGCCACACCTAGGGCAATTGGAATCTCCCCTCAAGCCGCCTTGTACAGGAAGCACGGTTGTTTTGTATGTCCTATGTATTATGTATAATTGGGAGAGCCGTGCCTGCTCGCTTAGAGAGATCTTCGGGACATATTCTAGAATCGCCTCCCATTGTTCTGTCGTGAGGGTACCCACCTCCTTTTCCATTTACTCTTTGCAATGAGTGAATTTCCCCCAGATAGGAGTCAGTAGGTCATGATATAAGCTCGTTATGACTCCCTCGTCCCTCCTTCATACACACAAAGTCTAGTACAATGTCACCTGAAACCGTCATAGCTCCCAATCCACACTGTGCCCTCCAAGCATGTCGAAGCCTATAGTATGAAATCCCCATACCAAAGCAAATCAAATTCTCTTCAATTTCTCAAAGGTCTTCAGGTCCGTTCCACTCTGCAGCTGGTACACATATCTCACTCTTGCGCCTTCCAATTGCCCATTTGACACGCTTATTAAGTTCGGCAGATGTCATTGCCCAAACACGGTGAGTATTCTAGTCAGCCCGTCCACCCCCCTGATCTTTTTAATAGTGTCCCATACCTTCTGAGTCAAGCTAAGGTAGGAATATTGCTCCCAATTTCTTAAAGGTACCATCCTCTAACGCCTGGACCATGTGGGCTCTCCCCGACACATGTTCCAGCACCGGCAAGCTGCCCCTCCACAAATCGGGCTCTCTCCATCCCTGACATGCTGGCCCTGTACTGCCAAAAAATAGACCCAGGGATTGGGTGCGGTCAATCCTCCCTCCTCCTTCCATTTGTGCAGCGTTTCCAATTTAATCCTTGCCTGCTCTTGCCCCTATCAAGGATCTGAGATAGAATCAATACCCTGAAAACCGTTTCTTTGGTAGCCATATCGGTGAGTTGTGCAAAACGTACATTAATTGTGGCATAAGGGACCATCTTAATCAGGTTGTTCTACCCGTCACCGTCAAAGCAAAATCGGCACCATGCGCCTATTTTTTTTTTTAAATTTCTCTAGCAGGGGAACTAAATTCAGATCCGTGAATCGTGTCAATGGAAGCGCACCCATATCCCAAGGTATTTTAAAATTGTGAAACCAGCCGGAGCTGCTTCCCCTCCATCTATCTCCTCCGCTTTTATTGGTCTATCTACAGCCATGACATAAGACTTGTGCCAGTTTATCTCCAGTCCCGAAATGCTCCCAAAGGTTTAATTACATCCATGGTGCACCCCAATGTCTCTCCTGCACTTTCCAGAAATAACAGGATGTCATCGGCATACAGTGATTTTTTTCTTCAGCCTCCCCAAATTTTAAATCGACCACTCCTCTCTCGCTTTATTTTGGCCGCAGGGGCTCCACAGCCACCGCAAAACAATAGCGGGGACAGCGGGCACCCTGCCTTGTGCCCTATGTAGGTCAAACATCCCGGACGTTCACCATTCACCTTAACTACCGCCTTGGGGGATGAGTACAGTAACTTCACCAGGCCATGAACGCGGGGCCAAATCCCATTATTTCCATGATTTTCCATAAATATTTCCATTCCACACTGTCAAATGCTTTTCTAGCGTCCAATGAATCACTATTCTCCCGCCCCCATTATCAGCAGGCAGCTGCATATTAAGAAATAATCTTCTCAAGTTAACAGCTGGAGCGGTTGGGCATTAAAGCCCGATTGGTCCTCGTGAATAACAGTATGCGCAACCCGGTGAGCCGGGTGGCCGGATCTTAGCGAGTATTTTGACATCCGTTGTCAACAACGTATGGGCCTATAGGACTCCGCATCCATGGGGTCTTTCCCCTCCTTGGTAGACACTTCACCGCTTCTCCATTGTTCGGTAGCGCCCCCTTCACCAAAGCCTTCTCAAACACATTTTTCAGTTTAGGGGCCAGCAGCTCCACCAGCTCCTGTACACCTCCCAGGTAGACCCATCAGCACCCGGTGATTTGTTTTGGGCATAGACAGAATTGCACATTCCACCTCCTCCACCTCACAGGTTCATCCAACCTTAACCTATCTCCCAGACAATTTAGGACAGTGAGATGCCCTCAAGAATTCTCTACGGCCCTCTCGTGTCCCGTACTCTTGAATTGTATAGTGCCATGTAATATTCCTTGAAGACCTCCATATATTCCTTTGTGTCTGTCAGAGTCGTCCCCGTTTGGTCTCTCAACTGTTACACCCTGGAAGATTCCCTCTGTGCCGCAGATATCACCGCCAACAAGTGACCCACTCTCTCTCCTTCCTCAAAGATTGGGCTTGCTGAAATGCCCTTTTCCTCTCGCTTGATCATGTGCAGTTTATTAACTGCCTCCTGTGCCAATTTTAGTCTATTGTGAGCTGCACTCGTTGGCGTCAAAATCATGTCTGCCTCTGCCCTTGTCAAGTCATCCTTTATTTGTTGATCTGCCAATTTAGTTTTGGTCTTACACCGTGAGATCTCACCTATAAAAAGTCCCCTCATAAATGCCTTCTAGCCTCCCACACCACTGTGGTTCCGCACTCCCCTCATTTCACTTGGAAGAAGTGCTCTAGTTCTTTGGTTATTCCGCCCATATCCACCACTTTAAGCCACGTGGGTGAAGACGCCAACCTCCCCTCTGTCCCTGAACAGATCCCACTAGAAGCGTGACAACCATAGGACTATGATCCGATAGAGTCCTCTGTAGGTATTCACTCCCCAACCATCCCATCCATAGCAGTATCCCAAAAGCAGGTTATCCTTGACAGTGTTCCGTATGTAGCCGAGTGGCACGAGAAGATCCTCTTACCCTCATTTCGTACTCTCCACAGATCCACAGCCCCAGCTCCCCCACGTAGGTGCCAATGCAGTCATTCCGTCCCGTCCCGCTTCCATACCTGCGGACGTACTTTATCCCAGTAATCATTCATGGTGTTGTTAACATCTCCCATATCAACATCGGAGCCTCCCCCCATCTGGCCGTCAAGTCCAATACTGCTTGAAGTGCCTTTTCAGAATAAGGTGGAGGGATATATAAAGCCACTAAAATCATTTTGTGTCCATACAATCTGCATGCAATCCATACATACTGCCTTCACTGTCTACTTGCACTGCCAGCTCTTCATAATGTGCGTTTTTTTATGTATTAGGACTGACACCCCCCTGGAGTACGAGGAATAAGTAGAATGATATGTCTTTAACATCCACCCTCTCGACAGCCAGTGCCTAGTATCTCCAGTGAGATGGGTCTCCTGGTAAGCACGCAATCATAGGATCACAAGATCTGATGTGATTCAGAATTGCTGCCCTCTTAATCCTGTCAGATATACCACGTACATTCCAACTTAAAATCCGAACAGTACGGTTACTCATTGTGCATCAGAAAAAACAATCCACCATCAACAAGTAACCATCTTCCCATTTTGTTCCCGCATACCAGGTCAAACAGCATAAGCAAACCCATTTTCCCGCAACTCCAACCCATCACCTCCCCCCACCCCCTCCCCCCACCCTTCTCTTGTCACTCTCTTCCCAATGTGAGAGTGGGAGCTCAAAGAACCTGAGCAAACATCGTTAGTATAGCATAACCACATGCGCCGTGTCTCCTCCAGCACTGGCAGTCCCTCCACCAATAATCAATAGTATGCTTAGTCCGAAACATTAATCAAACAAATTAACTATAAAACTATAAAAGTAGATCCCAAGGGGGGTTTCCCCCCCTCCTCCGCGGGTTTTCACAGAGCAATGCAGAGCCACAACCTGTCCAGTGGTCAGAATAGCAGGGTCGTGTATTCACCGTACCGAGTCCACAGCTTCTCTCAATTTGCTCCGGTTCCGCTCAACCACGAAGCGGCCTCTACGGTGACGGGAAAAAAAAAATTGACCTTTCCAAAGGCTTCCACTCTTTGGCAGGATAAATTGTAGAATATTTCACATTCAAAGAGCGGAGCTGTTTCTTCACTTCACCATACCGTAGCCGCAGCTTTTGCACCTCAGGCCGAGTAATCGGGTATATTTCAAATGCGTTTGCCCTCCAGGGTAAGATCTGTCAATTTTCTGGCCTTACGTAAGTAGTGTCCCGGTCTCTGCAGTTCAGGATTCTGGTAACATCGTACGGGGCTCTCTCAGGCCATGGGGGTCTCATGGGCACTCGATGGGCACGCTCACAGCAAACACCCTCGACAGGATATTAGACCCAAAACTTTCCAGCAGCCAGGTTTCAACAAAGGTCGTGGGGTCAGCACCCTCAGCTTCTTTCAGGGATGCCCACAATACGCAGATTGTTCTGGTGACCGGTTTTCCAGGTCATCGTTTTTAATAGCCACTACCGCGATCTCTGAATGTGCTGTTGTTGGTCTTTTGCACTGAGGTTAAATGATCTTCTGTTGCAACCAACTTGCCCTCACCTCAGTCAATCTGGCTGTAACTTTCTGCATAGAAGCCTCAATGCTCTTCATATCGGTTTTTAGACATTCACCTGCTTTGTCAGAGCAGTTTAAGGCAGTCTTGCAGCATAAGACAGCCTGGAATACATCTGCAGAGTCGGCTCTGCCTCATTCTGAATTTTCAGCTGCCAGCACAGTATCACCATCCCCCTCCTCCTTGCTGTTCATTATGTAGCGCAGGCATCTCCTCACCATCTTCCTCTCATCTCCATGCTTCTCATACCTTCACTTCCTTCTTCATCTGCCTCAATGCCCCTCGCATACCTGTGCAGCCGCACTGAAGCCTCCAGCCTCCGTGCATAGGCTGTGTTCCTCCTTCCCGCCTCTTCCTCTGTCTCGGTGCCATCTTGGGCTGAGGCATTGCTGCAGGCCCGGCATCCTTCTGCCTTTTGCGGCCCTTGTTGGTCTCTCTGAGTCTGGCAGAAGCTCGCCTCTGACTCCCGGGACCCTCAGACAGCAGTTCCTGATAAGGATTTGGCTGATTCGGGCTCTGTGCAGGATAATTGAAGCTAGTGGTGGTGGGAAAAACACTGCCACCCGACCTCTCACAATCAAGAGCTAGGCCACGCCCGAAGATCTAGTTTAGAAAAAAATTTTGGCATGTGCACTCTCCTCCAATAACTCAGGGATTAAAGGCAATGGATAAACGGTTTCTAATAGTAACTTATTGAGTTCCCTATAGTCTACGCAATGTCTCAGAGATCCATCTTTCTTCTTTACAAAGAAGATGGGTGCACCTGCAGGAGATGAAGAGGGGGTATGAAGCCCTTGGCTAGATTTTCATCTATGTAATCCTTTAAAGCCTTTAGTCGGGCCCCGCCAGGGGTAGATCTTACCAAAAGGTATTCTTCTGTCCAGGCAATATTCAATTGGACAATCATATGGACGGTGAGGAGGAAGCTGGTCAGCGTTCTTTTGTCACATAAATCCACATAGCCTGGTATACAGCTGGTAGTTCAGGGATGACATGATTCTTTAGGAACAGAGCAAGCTGAAACTTTTGGACTCATCTGTTTCTCTGGAAAGTGTAATTCTTGGTCTCCCAGTTATGGTAGGATTCTGAGCCTGCAGCCATGGTAGCCCTGAATAATGGGAAAGTGGGGAGAAGAGATAAAGCATAAAGGACAGTTTCTCTTGATGATCTTTACCCATAAGAACCCTCAAAGGCTCTGTTTCCTGATCCAATGGTCCAGAGGTCAGCAGGGAGCCATCCACAGTTTCCATCTGTACTGGAGTAGCCTTCTTCACTGAACGTATTCCCTGTTTCAGAGCAAAGGAGACATCCATAAAATTTCCACTTGCCCCTGAGTCGATCATAGCAGAGCTAGACACTCAAGCTGAGTCAACCCAGAGTTTGATGGAAAGAAAGCAATGAGAATTGTTTTTCTTACAACTCAGCTGGGACACCGCTGAGGAAACTTGAAAAAATGGCAGCGTTTACACAGTCAACGTCCTCAGAGGTAACGGAGTTTAAGTCCGAGAAATCAAGATCTGTTGCTGCAGATCTCTCTGGAGCCTGAGGCTCGGACTGACAGATCCCCTCTCGCAACACTCACAATGAATGAGTGCTGCAGTAGTCTTACGAGAACGGCTGGGGCAGTTTATAATGAAGTGCCCTGACTTACCACAATAGAAACATAGATTCTCCTTAAAACGATGTTCCTTGCGTGCATCACTAACCCGTCGTTGTAAAGAGTCTACCTGCATGGGTTCAGGTTCAGGTTCCCGTGTAATCCTACTCAAAGGTTCCTTAGCTGGAGAGGAAGGTAGGAAAAGGTTAGTACGATTGCTTTCGAACCATCTCTCTTGCCTGCGTTCAGTCAGACGAGTATCAATACGGATGCAGTAGTTAATAAAGTCACCTAACGCAGTGGGAGGGTCGGCACGAGCAAGTTCATCCTTAATCAGTGGAGATAACCCCTTTCGAAAAATAGATTTTTTGGCGGAACTGTCCCAGGTGGTATCAAGGGCCCATCTCCTGAATCCAAGGCATATTCAGCTACCGAGTGCTTACCTTGGCGCAAAGCTAACATGGCTGCTTCAGCTGTTGCACCTCGATTGGGGTCATCAAACACCTGCCCCATGGCTGAAATAAAATCATCAAGGTGATTCAAACAATCATCCTCAGTCTCAATCAGAGGGTTTGCCCACATTAAAGCCTTGTTGGTAAGCAACATAATTATAGTAAGCACCTTAGATCGTTCAGTGGGAAATTGTGAAGCATGTGCAGAAAAAAAAGATTGCATTGATTAATAAATCCCCTGAATTTCTCACGTTCACCGCCAAAACGAAAAGGGGGCAACTTGGGAATCCCAGCACTCGGGGCTACGGCAGGAGCCTGGACTCGCCCCTCTAGAACCTCAATCCTGGCTCGCAAATCCTGGGTAGTCTGTCCAACCACTTGCAAATTGTGATTATTGAGGTCCTGTAGATTCGTAAAACGGGTCTTTATATTCTGCAAATCTGCAAGGATATTATCAGTCACTCCGCAAAGTTCCTTTATGCGGGCCTCCATTTTCCAGATCTTTTAAGACAGGATTACTGGAAGAAGAGGAGAGAAAAAAAAACAATAGTGTTCACCTGTGGCAACACTGCAGAGAGAAAAAAAAATTAAGGGAACTGCTCACCTGGAATGGTTGTGAGAAGTCACAACCACTATCATCACAGAAAGTTTCAACCAGACATCTGATATCCAGAGTTACAGCAGACAAAAAAGAGAAAAGAAAGGAAAAAAAAAAAAAAAAACAATAGTGTTTACCTGTGGTAACACTGCAAAAAAGAAAAAACTTAAGGGAATTGCTCACCTGGAATGGTTGTGAGAAGTCACAACCACTGTCATCACAGAAAGTACAACCGGACGTCTGATATTCACAGTACAGCAGACACAGCCTTCCAGACCCAGCAGACACTAACGTTTTGGCTTCAGAATCTTGTAATGTATGTAGTACAGTTCATATAGCGTCTTGTGCTTGGGTGCGATGAACATACATGAGACACAGGTTTGATATAAAAAGTCCTGTATTACTTCATACAAGTTGGCAGAAATAGTCACACAGTTTGCAGACACAGAAACAGGAGACACAGCAGGCCAGAGTAATCCAAGCTCAGCAATCACTCTCCAATACAGATTCAGGATCTTCTTCTTTGTTACCGTAAGTCCATGCAAACGTGGGTCTTTCAAAGAGCAGGGTTCAGAGTCCACAAGTGCTTCAGAGTTCCTCAGTAGGAATAGTGGAGTACAAGGTCCAAGGCTTACAGGAGTCAGGTCACAGGTTCACTGCAGGCTAGATTCTGAAGCACTGATTGCTCAGCTGTGGCTGCTTAAGAAGCAAAGGAGAGAATCAGGGCGGGAACATGCAAGCTGGAAACTCCATTTTGACTGAGGGCAAGATAGCTGCAGCAAGACAGAAAGTAAAATGGCTGACGAACAAACTGAGTTTCAGGAATATATACATTGACCCTTACAGTGGTCGATAGTCCGACGTGTTGGGCAAAGAATTCCAGAGGATGGGGGATATTCGGGAGAAGTCTTGGAGGCGGTTGGGTGAGGAGCGAATAAGTGTGGAGGAGACAAGGAGGTCTTGGGAGGATCTGAGATTACATGAGTGAAGGTGTTATAGCAGAGGTCCCTCAAGTCAAAGACCTCATCTATTCTATATAAGTCTGACGGTCACTTTAAGTTAACAACAATTGAATGTTCTTTTCTTTCAGAAATTAATGAGTCCTTGCTTCAATAGAACTAACGTGTCCTTGCTAAAGTTATCAGAATGTGTGTTCCTTCTTTGTATCAATGAGAACTAACGTGTCCTTTCTAAAGTCATCAGAATATGTCTGAAGAAACTGACATGTCTTTGTTAATTCATCGGGTGAAATTAGATAAAATGTTTCAATTACAAACACGAGAACCAGTTTTTGTTTGCATAGCTAAATTGTATGATCGGACAATATATGGTAAATCCTTTTTCTGCTTCTATGGGTGTGTATATAAACCCTATCCTTTGTAATAAAGTTAGAGTCTGTTGACACATACTATCTGTCTTGTGTCTTATTCTCTCCGGTACCGCATACCAAAGGATAGAAGCAGCAAGATAGCAGTGACGACAAAGGTATCGGGAGATTAGTTCTGAGATATATGGAGGAGACAGGTCATAGATGGCTTTGTAGGTCAGAATTAGTAATTTGAACTGGATACGCTGAGGGAATGGGAGCGAGTGAAGAGATTTGCAGAGGGGCGAAGCGGAGGAGTAGCAAGGAGAGAGATGAATTAGTTGGGCAGCAGAGCTAAGGATGGACTGCAGAAGTGCGAGGGTGTTAGCAGGGAGGCCACAGAAAAGGATGTTGCAGTAGTCGAGGCAGGAGATGATGAGGGCATGCACAATCATTTTAGTAGATTGAGGGTTGAGGAAAGGACGGATTCTGGAAATATTTTTGAGCTGAAGGCGACAGGAGGTAGAAATAGCTTGGATGTGCGGTTTGAAGGACATGGCAGAGTCAAGGGGTACTCCGAGGCAGCGGACTTCCGGTACGGGGGAAATCATGATGTCGTTAATTGTGATAGATAGGTCAGGCAAGGAAGATCTGTGAGAATGAGATGGGGGAAAGATGATGATGTATGTGGGAGAGACCGGGCAAAAACTGAGAACAAGGATGAATTCTCATCGCCACACAATAAGAGAAAAAAGAATGGATCTACCTGTGGCAAAACATTTTTCTTCCCCTGGTCATAGCATGTGGGATATGAAATTACTTGTATTGAAAGGTAGTTTCACATCTCAGAGACATAGAAGAGTTTGCGAGTACAAACTGATGGTGACCTTTGACACTCTCAATGCTGGAATGAACCTGTCACACGGATTTATGACGTTTTACATCAATTAAGGAATTTACTCCAAAGACCCTGTGAAAACATCACAAAACATTACCAGACCCCAATCAGAGGGCAATAAAACTTTCACACTCCTTATCTATGAACTGTTCCAATATTTATGTTCATCTCTATCTCCATAATGACAGTTCTGCTTTACGTCACTTGTCTTACCTATTGCATTTTTTCTGTGCTGTGTGGTGTATAAATATGTGATTCTTCAGATTTTGTATTAGTTTAGCCTGATGAAGACCTGAGTAGTCTCGAAAGCTTGCAATTTGTTACCATCTTTTCAGTTAGCCATTAAAAGGTATCAACCACTGAGGACTCTCAACTCTAAAGGCTGGGTCTCACATAGCGATACACCAGCGATCCCGACAACGATCAGGATCGCTGGTGTATCGCTACATTATCGCTGCTGAGCTGCCAAACAGGCAGCTCAGGCAGCGATCAGTACAAGCGACACTGCTGGTAACATCGCTTAGTTACCCGAAGTGTACCTTGGATAACAGCGCCCTGATGCAGGGAGCTGGTAACCAAGGTACACATCGGGTTTCCAGGCGCTGCGCGGTGCCTGGAAACACACTGTGTACCTTGGTTACCAGCTCCCTGCTTCAGTGAGCTGGTATCCAAGGTACACAGCGGGTTTCTAGGCACAGCCCCGCGCCTGGAAACCCGCTGTGTACCTTGGTTACCAGCGGATCGCTGGTCTCCCGCCTGTCACACGCAGCGATGCGTGCCTGTCAGCAGGAGACCAGCGATCAAAAAAATGTCCTGGCCTTTCAGCGACGATCAGCGATACCCGGCAGGGGGGCTGATCGTCGCTGAATGTCACACACAGCGATATCGCTGGTGAGCTCGCTGCTGTGTCACAAAACTAGTGACTCAGCAGCGATCTCGCTAGCGATATCGCTATGTGAGACGGGGGTTTAAATATTTTTCTATCTACTGGCTAACACAGTACAAAGATATACATCTTTACTGTAACAATCCCTAGGTCATAGCAAAAGTGCATAAGTGCATATTAAAAGAGGGGCAGATAGGTATTGGGCAAATGCCCTTAAATAATTACGTACTTGATAGACCTGTAAATTGCAACATGCAGTAACACAAAATAATGTACTCATAACAGTATGTGGCTCCTATTCCCTGTACACATTAAGGGCATAAGGTGAGCTATGGTGATAATGGTTAATGGAGCTAGATAACTACACAAAGAGGCTTGCAAAGGGAGATAAGCCTCTAGGTAATTAAGATAAAGTGCTGCATGTGCATTCCAATCTGCCTGAATGATGGGACAAGCCTATGTCAAATAAACATGATAGCTACAAAGTACCTGACCTGTTGGTTGTAGTGACTCCCCGATGTGCGTTTCGCATGAGCTTCTTTTATGGGGGATGTATGGGGAGCCACATACTGTTATGAGTATTTCATTTTGTGTTACTGCATGTTGCTCTTTATAGTTCTATCAAGTACTTAATTATTTAAGGGCATTTTCCCAAAACCTCACTATCTGCCCCTCTTTTAATATGCACTCATGCACTTTTGCTATTACATAGGGATTGTTAGCTATTTACATGATAGTATATGGAATTGTAGCGGCTTTACATTAAATATCTTTGCCTTGTACTACTTGGATTGATTCATTATATCTTTGAGCCCAGTATGCAGGTTTGTTAACCACTTACCGTATATACTCATGTATAAGCCGACCCGTGTATAAGCCGACCCCCCTAATTTTGCCACAAAAAACTGGGAAAACTTATTGACTCGCGTATAAGCCTAGGGTGAAAAATGATTATGCCCCCATATGATGCTCCACAGATTATGCCCCCATATGCTGCACAGATTATGCCCCTATATGCTCCAGATTATGCCCCCATATGCTCCAGATTATGCCCAATATGCTTCAGAGATTATGCCCCCATATGCTCCAGATTATGCCCCCATATATTCCACAGATTATGCCCCCATATGCTCCAGATTATGCCCCATAGTTCCACAGATTATGCCCCATATGCTCCAGATTATGCCCCATATGTTCCACAGCTTATGCCCCCATATGCTCCATATTATGCCCCCATATGTTCCACAGCTTATGCCCCCATATGCTCCACAGCTTATGCCCCCATATGCTCCATATTATGCCCCCATATGCTCCATATTATGCCCCCATATGTTCCACAGTTTATGCCCCCATATGCTCCATATTATGCCCCCATATGCTCCATATTATGCCCCCATATGTTCCACAGCTTATGCCCCCATATGCTCCACAGCTTATGCCCCCATATGCTCCATATTATGCCCCCATATGCTCCATATTATGCCCCCATATGCTCCAGATTATGCCCCCATATGTTCCACAGTTTATGCCCCCATATGCTCCAGATTATGCCCCCATATGCTCCACAGCTTATGACCCCATATGCTCCATATTATGCCCCCATATGCTCCATATGCTCCATATTATGCCCCATATGCTCCATATTATGCCCCCATATGTTCCAGATTATGCCCCATATGCTGCTGCAAAAAAAAAAAATAAAAAATGACATACTCACCTCTTGTCGCTGGGCCAGGTGCCGTTGTCCTTGAGCAGGCAGTGACACGGGCACCTGAGATATTTACCTATCCTCTCTGCACCGCAGCGCTGCATCCTGGTCCTGGTCCTCGGCAGTGAATGATCAGGCAGGGGGCGCGGCGCTCACTAATGACGTCATCGCGCCCTCTGCTGATCATTCACAGCCAGAGGAGTCAGACGAGGACGCAGCCTGCAGCGTGGAACGGGACAGGTAAGTATCGCTATACTCACCCCTCCAACGCGCGTCCCTGCAGCCTCTCCTCTTCTCCCGGCGCTCTCCGCAGCGCTTCCTTCCTACAGCGGTCACATGGTACCGCTCATTAAAGTCATGAATATGTGCATATTCATGACTTTAATGAGCGGTGGCATGTGACCGCTGCAGGAAGGAGCCGGAGATCGTGGGAGAAGCAGAGGGGGCTGCAGAGACCGCGGCGGCGGAGAGGTGAGTATAATCCGACACCCCCGCTCCCCCTCCCCCGCCGACCTCCGTATATGACCCGCGTATAAGCCGAGAGGGGGACTTTCAGCCCTAAAAAATGGGCTGAAAATCTCAGCTTATACACGAGTATATACGGTATATATATTTTTTTTATCTTTTTTTATACTATTTGCTACATTTAGCTATCTTTTTGTGGTTTGGCTCAAACACTTATTTATGCTGAATTCTATTCTTTTACTTGAAGAATTTCTCAATCCATAACTTTGTACATGACTTGCTGCTGGTACTCCTTTTTATTGCATTTTTGTATCTCTGTTAATGACTATTTATGAACAAGTATTGCATAATAATAATAGGTGTTTGGGTTTAGTAATTTGGAAGTGCGTGATTTTAGGCCTGTTATCCTCATGTTATATTGAAAAAATTTATATAGTAATATAGTGACGCTATTGAGATCCAACCAAGTCTGGCTTTATGCTTTGGACGCACAACTGCTGCAGTAAAAATGGTGTATAATATTTCCCTGCTCATAACAATTTGCAGAATTAAGAGCAAAAAGAATATTATTAGCCCTGTGAAGGGGTTTTGGTATTAGTTACAGGCTGCAGCATAAAGGCCATGCAATTCACCCTATCCTGTCCTACACTATCCGTTCAGCACAATCTTTCCCTAAGTGCTGCTAACAGCAGTATTACTATTGATCATAATTAGCCCTTAGAAGGGCTGCTGTACTTAAAAGAAATATTAATGTGGTTAAATCTCTTGCTAATACACAGAATTCTGTTACTCTTCACCAGCACCTCTCCCTACTCTACTTGTTTCCGGGGTATAGTGTGACGAACACAGCGTCACGGGTCTTATATAGACCTGATGACACTATGCGACCAACCAATCACAGTAATGCCACAACTAAGATGGCTATGTCATTGCAATGACTGGCAGGCAATACCCACATGTTATTGGCTGTCTAAAAAGCACCAAACATGTGGAGCGGGGACTTGAGCTTTCGCTCGAGCATTCAGAAAATACTCGCCGAGTAACGAGCATCCCGAGCAAACTGATGCTTGAGAGAGTAACGAGTAGTGACGAGCACACTCACACATCACAATATAGGAGTTAACTTCTCTCCTGAAATGTAATAACTAGGCACTCTTGGCCAGTATCTGGGCAGGCTTTGGTGGCTGAGCTGCATGGAAACCAGCTGTGCAATATGAAAGATAAAAGTCAATGCAGGAGAATGACAGCAGATAGAAAAAGCAAATCAGCTGCAAATTTGATTATTTTCATTCTTTCTAACTAACTAAATCAATTTAATAACTTAAGAATATACTTTTAAAAAGATTTATCATTGAGGCGCAACGTTTTAGAAATATAGGGTGACAAATTTGAAGTTCGTACATTAAATATTTGGAACAAATTCTGCTATTTTTGATAAATGTGTGGGATATCTTTAAGTGGAAGGTTCCCACAGGGCAGTAGGTTGTAGATCTTACCATGGAATTATTTTTGTAGATCAATAGAGCTCACACTCTTGAACAAAATGACCTGAAAAACATAGGCTTGATATATGATTGTCTCTAAACAACCAGAACCTGCATTGCATACCTCCTAATGCACACAATGCATGCTGTCACTGAATAGCAGCATTTTTCACATTAAGTAGCTGAAAACCTATTCTGATCTAGTCTTAATCACAATGCTTTGGATTTGTCACAATGTAGGAGAAATAAATGTTATGTAGCAGAAGAACAATGGCCTTCATGCAGCTCACAGTATTTAAATAGATGAGGCAGCTAATAGAGATGAGCGAACTTTTCAAGGTTCGGTTCCACCTTGTGGGGGGACAAAAAGCTTCCAAAGAACTCAAATCAGACACCAGGAAAAGTGTCATCAATTGATCCAGAGTACAAATAGCATAATTGTGCAGCAAGGATGCATGGGACAGGGCTTGGGACAGGGCTTGGACCTGAATTTCTAGCTGAAACATTGATCAGTATCAGGTGGTTGAGTGATAGGTGAAGGTCTGGTGCATACCTCCCAACTTTTGAAGAAGGAAAAGAGGGACAAAGTTCGTGGCCACGCCCCTGACCATGTCCATTTCACAACTAGTCACACCTATATCCATTCGACATTACCATGTGAGATTTGAGACATTGATCTCTCACGCTTTCCTCACATTGGGAAAGTAACTACCATTCCTAATGGATAATTGTCAAGTTGTAGTTCTTACTTGCTGGTTTCTGGCAGGACTGGCTCTCCTCATTGAGTGACAGTTCTGGTGAGCAGCAGAACTGCAGTGTTAGAACTAGAGTTGAGCGAAATAGGTCGGTCAGATTCATAAGTCGCCGACTTTTGCCAAAGTCGGGTTTTGCAAACCGAAACCCGACCATAGCGTGTAGTCGGCCATGCGGTCGGCAAATCGAGCGCCAAAGTCGGATTTCCCAGAATGCTTGCAGGTGCCTTTTTACAGCCAATGAGCAAGGACATACACTGTGGGCAAAGAGATGACATGTGCAGTGTCCACCACCATCGTAGAGAAGGGCATTGCAGTGATTGGCTTGCTTTGGGGGGCGTCATAGTGTCTATAAAAGCCCTGACCGCCGACCTCCATTTTACTTCTGCCGGTCTTAACAGTAGGGAGAGGTTGCTGACGCTGTTAATCAGTAGGGAGAGAGTTAGGGCTGGAAAGATAAGTTCTTATGTGCTTGTGCTGATAGCAATTGTGCTGTACAGTTAGTGTGCAGTGACAGGGGAGGATTTTCTTGTGTGCAGCAGCGCTGGTTATTAGGCTGCCTGATAGCTGTATTGCTGTGTGTACACTGCTGTGCAGACTGCTTTTTACACAGCACTAATACTTTTATTCTTTTTTTCTGCACAGTTACCGACCGTTCATTTTTTCCCACACCGTATAGAGCTGTATGCTCCTCACACACTACCGTGTACCGGCTGGTATCACGGACAAATACATGCTGACTATCTGTGTGTGACTCTGGAAATAAATACGGAGATTTAAATTTTCCCCTACACCGTATACAGCTGTACGCTTCTCATACAGTACCATATATCTGCTCTTTGTATTACGGTCAAATCCATACTGAGAGAGCGTCTGTGTGTGACTCTGGAAATATATACGGAGATTTAAATTTTTCCCTACACCGTATACAGCTGTACGCTTCTGATACAGTACCGTATATCTGCTGTTTGTATTACGGTGAAATCCATAGTGAGTGAGCGTCTGTGTGTGATTCCGGAAATAAATACGGAGATTTAAATTTTCCCCTATACCGTATACAGCTGTACTCTTCTGATACAGTACCGTATATCTGCTGTTTGTGTTATGGTCAAATCCATACTGAGTATGTGACTCCGGAAATATATACTGATATTTAAATTTTTTCCTACACTGTATACAGCTGTACGCTTCTGATACAGTACCGTATATCTGCTCTTTGTATTACGGTCAAATCCATGCTGAGGGAGCGTCTGTGTGTGACTCCGGAAATATATACGGGGATTTAAACTTTTCCCTACACCGTATACAGCTGTACGCTTCTGATACAGTACCGTATATCTGCTGTTTGTATTACAGTGAAATCCATAGTAAGGGAGCGTCTGTGTGTGACTCTGGAAATATATACGGGGATTTAAACTTTTCCCTACACCGTATACAGCTGTACGCTTCTGATACAGTACCGTATATCTGCTGTTTGTATTATGGTGAAATTCATAGTGAGTGAGCGTCTGTTTGTGACTCTGAAAATAAATATGGAGATTTAAATTTTTCCCTACACCGTATACAGCTGCCCGCTTCTGATACAGTACCGTATATCTGCTCTTTGTATTACGGTCAAATCCATACTGAGGGAGCGTCTGTGTGTGACTCCGGAAATATATACGGAGATTTAAATTTTTCCCTACACCGTATACAGCTGTACGCTTCTGATACAGTACCGTATATCTGCTGTTTGTATTACGGTCAAATCCATACTGAGTGAGCGTCTGTGTGTGACTCCAGTAATATATATGGAGATTTAAATTTTTCCCTACACCGTATACAGGTTTATGCTTCTCATACAGTACCATATATCTGCTGGTATTTTTGGTACATTTTCACAAACATGAAGAAGTATGGTGGAAGAGGCCGTGGACATGGGTGGGGAGGCCAGCTGGTACTGATGGTGGTGGTGGTGCATCTGCTGGTAGTGCAAAAAGCACAATAGAAACTAAGGCGGGAGGTGTTGAGCCTGCGTCATCATCTGGCTCCAGAAGGCCTGGAAGGCTCCCTTTTCTGGGAGTAGGTAAACCGCTTTTAAAGCCGAGGCATCAGGAACAGGTTTTGGCTTACATTGCCGAAACAGCCTCCAGCTCTATCGCCTCCTCTTCTGAAGTTTCAAAAAATGCAAGCACTGAGTCGTCAGTGCAGGCTCCTAGTCAGGAACGACACCTTTCCTTGTGTCCTTCACCCCCACCAAAAGTGAAGGATGCGGCAGGCCACACTTCAGATTACTCCCTGGAGCTCTTTTCACATACCATGCCTGGGTTATCAAGTGAAATCCTGAATTCCCCAGATGAATATGACAAGGAATGCACTGATGCACAGCCAGTGCTATATGATTCTGCTGGTACATTCACCCAGAGCACTGCATTCCCCTCACAGTCTACTGAGCCATATTCTGACCCTGATTAAACTCAGGTGCCCCTTCCCGCATACTATACCACCTTACACGGTGACACAGAGGAAGGTGCAGATTATATTGAAAAGACGGTGATGGATGACCCAGTTGTTGACCCGGATTGGCATCCATTGGGGGAAGAGGGTGCCACTGGCAATAGCTCAGAAGAAGAGGAGGATCCGCAGCAGGCATCGACATCGCAGCTGCCGTTATCTGGCAGGCCCGTAGCAGTCCAAAAACGTGCTAAAAACAAAAAGAGTTGCAGGACAGCTTGGCCAGATGGTCAAATTAGCACAGCGTGCAAGCCCTGAAAATTTATCCCATAGTAGGAAGAGTGCAGTGTGGCACTTTTTTGACCAAAATCCTATTGACGAGGCAAAGGTTATCTGTAAGAAGTGCGGAAGGACCTTTAGCCGAGGGAAAAATCTCCGAAAATTGAATACCAGTTGCATACTTAGACATTTAAATACCATGCACTTGCAAGCTTGGATGGACTACAAAACCTCAGGTAGCACACGTGCACCTGCTCCGACTGAAGGTAGCCAGCAACGCTACATCGCTTCCCCCACTGTAAGCCCACCGCCAGCAAGAAATGTTGAGATGTCGTCGCAAGGCCAAAGCAGTCAGGGAATCACAATGTTTTTCCAACGAAAGACTGCATCTAGGCCATCACCGCCACCACCACCATCACCATCACCAACCCCCTCTGAGTCTGTCATGTCCGCCGCTAGTTCCACCATATGCAGCTCTCAAGTCTAGCTCACCCTAGCAGTGATAAGAAATACGTATGCACTGCTCAATTATAGAGGTGCCAGAGTAGGGGTCCAAACCCAATATATAGTATGTATAAACTCTGCACTCAACTTTGAATAAGTTGCAAACAAATGAAGTTTAATAAGATCCAAATCAATGTAGTATACAGGGAGGAACGTTTTGGTCTCACGACCTTTGTCAGCTACTACAATAAATCATTGAATATAATGAACAAAATTAATTACAAGTAGAAAAAATAATAAATAATAAAATAAAAATATAATGAATAATGATAATACATGGGAATAATGAAATTTCTACTAGCAACGAGAATCCAGTTAGTATTGTGGACACAATAGAATACAGAATGTGGCACAAGGAGGTTTGTATCCAAGAAAATAGAGTGTGATTTTAGTGCATATAAAGCTGATACACATACCCCTGTGTGGATACTTATAGGCAAATGAGGACACTTCCAGGGTCAATATCATATAAGTTTGCTGTGAGAAATAAATGACAATGCAGTGTCAACTACAAATCTAATGGAGGTAAACGTGCACTGATATGTGATTGCCTACCAGAGATATCATGGAGGTGTAACCATCCATAAAGTTACAGGAAGGAGTACCTGTTAAATAGTAAACCAGCACTATAAGCATGAGGGAAAATATTACAACTGCCAAATTAAATATTGAGAATATTGCTATGATTGATTTTACTCCAGGTACCAAAGTTTTCGTAGAGATGTTCACCACCAATGGGCACGTACCTGTGACCTGGTGGTCCGTATTGAGGCTTGATTGCCCCTTGTGTCCATGCCCGCGTCTGGTCCTCGACGTCTTTGGGGCCTTCTTCTTTGACCTAAAAAAGGAAATTATGCGGTGGATGAACCTAGATGTTCCTGTTCTGAACCAGAAGTAGATAAGTCTGATGTAGAACGATAGCCAGAGCGCTGTGGTGCCCGCCATGTAGATAGTCTTCCTTGCCATCTGTATACACGATCCTGCTCGTAATCCTCCTGATCACGAATAAACTTATTCCTTTTACGACTTTCTGTATCCCTCTTATGCTGATCGATATTGGTTTTAATGTGGTTCCTGAGAGCGGTCAATTCCTCGGATGTCCCGGTGGTGGATAGTTGTGCCTCAATGAATTTATTGTGATCAGAACTCGTGGTGATGGCCTTCTGCAGATGCTCAACCATCAAAACCATTTTGTCCATCCTATAGATACAGGACTTTTGATCTGGAAATGGATCTACAACGTTTTTATCGCTCATTGAGACTTAGGATACATTTTGCAAAACAACCCCCACCATCTTTTATTACAGATAATGCCCAGGATGTCGATCCCCTTTCTATTACCAATCTTGGTCTCAGGTCCAAGAGTCATTATAGACCACCATTGGGGTCGAATGCCCTTGAAACATTTATAGACTTTGTTCAGTCCTCATTTCATGACCTTAAGCATGATATGGAACAGGGCAAACTATTCTACCCCCCTAATCTGAGCACAGTAGAACAACAGGCTCTACGGTCACTCAAGGAGGACTGTGACCTAATTATTAAACCGGCGGATAAGGGTGGAGCAGTGGTTGTGATGAATCAGTCTGATTACATTTCTGAAATACACAGACAACTAAATGACACCACGGTATATGCTAAACTATCTCATGATCCAACAAATCACACCAGAACAATCATTGCCAATACCTTACATAGACACCTTGAGAATGGGACTCTGGACAAGAAAACTTGTGAATTTTTAACCAAGACCAACCCAGTTATCCCTGTTTTCTATACATTGCCAAAAATCCACAAGGGTTTATAACATCCCCCAGGTCGACCAATTGTCGCCTCTACCAAGTCCATTCTCTCGCCACTCTCTATCTACCTAGAAAAGATACTTACCCCCTTGATTAAGGTCCTTCCTTCTCGACACAAATGCCTTTCTTGAGGTCATTAATACCAGTAGACAGATTCCTAAAGAATCAATACTTGTTAGTTGTGATATGAAAGACCTGTACACCTCGATTCCTCACAACCATGGCATAGCTTCCGTCTAACAACTTCTTTTGGATTCACACTATTATGATAGTAACAGAATTGTATAGGCAAATGGGCACATACAGTAGACATAACAATAAGTGTAATAAGAACTGAAGTGAAAATATGATATTGGTACCTGGAATAAAATCAATCATAGCAATATTCTCTTATAATATTGTATGGAACATAATTATGATAGGCCTCCATATGGGGTTATAAAAAGGATAGCAACTCATAATCCTTATTAAGACCTTTTGGGGACAATGGGTCAAGGGTGTGTATCCAAAAGGCTTCTTGCCGTTTTAATAGCTTCACTCGGTCACCCCCTCTCCTAGGATGGGGCACAGTTTCGAGAACCTGAAATTTTAATTGTGATATGCCATGACCATGGGTGATAAAATGGTGTGGGATTGGGAGAAGTAGATTTTTGCATCGTAACGTTGACTTGTGTTTTGATATTCGGTCTTTGATCGATTGAGTTGTCTCACCCACATAAAGTAATCCGCAGGGGCATTTAATCACATAAACTGCAAAAGAAGTGTCACAAGTGAAGTAGCCCTTGATGGTATACGGTCTGCCAGTGTAAGGATGATATTTGGTATTGCCCTTCTGTACATTGTTACACTGGGTGCAGTTTAGACAAGGGAAAGTACCATATTTTAGACTGTGCAGAAAACGTTGTGTGGTCCGCGGTTTAGTAGGCCCTATATCTGCTCTAACCAGAGAATCTCTGACGTTGGGAGCTCGGCGGAAACAGGCTAGAAAGGGATTATTAAACTCCGGGATATCAGGGTGAGCCCTGGAGAGGAGAGGCCAGTTTCGGCAAATGGTTTTGTGTATTAAGTGGGCAAATGGATGGAAGGAATGTACAAATGCCACTCTATTCCTTGGTTGTGAGGAGGACTTTCTTGTGTCAGATAGAGATATGTCGAGGACCTTCTGCGGGTACCCCCTGTCCCTGAACTTAGAGTTCATTTCTCCTAATCTGTTATTACAGGTTTCTTGGCTCGACACGATGCGCTTGACCCGTTGGAATTGGGATTTTGGGGTGGACCGCTTCATGGGCGTGGGATGAAAGCTGTCGAAATGTAATAGACCATTACGGTCTGTAGGTTTTGTATAAAGGTCCGTAGATAGTCTCCCACATTCGTCCTTAATGACCATAGTGTCCAAGAAATTAATTCTATTTAGGTCATGTGTAATCGTAAATTGTAGACCAGGCCATAAATGGTTTAATAAGTGATGGAAATCAGCTAAGGACTCGAACGTGCCACCCCAGATGCAAAATGTGTCATCTGTATAACGTTTCCAAATTATGACATTCTCAAGGAATAGGCTATGAGGATAAATGATGGATTCTTCAAATTGTGCCATGTAACAATCTGCATACGGGGGTGCCATGTTCAAGCCCATCGCGGTCCCACGGATCTGCAGGAAAAAATCTTCCTGAAACATAAAATAGTTACGGGTAAGCACCAGTGTCAGGAGATCCACACATAGGTCCGTCTGTGTCACCGTAAAGTGTGAATCCAAAAGAAGTTGTTTGATGGAAGCTATGCCATGGTTGTGGGGAATCGAGGTGTACAGGTCTTTCACATCAAAACTAACAAATATTGATTCTTTAGGAATCTGTCTACTGGTATTAATGACCTCAAGAAAGGCATTTGTGTCGAGAAGGAAGGACCTGGAGGTTTTAATCAAGGGGTAAGTATCTTTTCTAGGTAGATAGAGAGTGGCGAGAGAATGGACTCGGTAGAGGCAACAATTGGTCGACCTGGGGGATGTTATAAATCCTTGTGGATTTTTGGCAACGTATAGAAAACAGGGATAACTGGGTTGGTCTTGGTTAAAAATTCACAAGTTTTCTTGTCCAGAGTCCCATTCTCAAGGTGTCTATTTAAGGTATTGGCAATGATTGTTCTGGTGTGATTTGTTGGATCATGAGATAGTTTAGCATATACCGTGGTGTCATTTAGTTGTCTGTGTATTTCAGAAATGTAATCAGACCGATTCATCACAACCACTGCTCCACCCTTATCCGCTGGTTTAATAATTAGGTCACGGTCCTCCTTTAGTGACCATAGAGCCTGTTGTTCTACTGTGCTCAGATTAGGGGGGTAGAATAGTTTGCCCTGTTCCATATCATGCTTAAGGTCATGAAATGAGGACTGAACAAAGTCTATAAATGTTTCAAGGGCATTCGACCCCAAAGGTGGTCTATAATGACTCTTGTACCTGAGACCAAGATTGGTAATAGAAAGGGAATCGACATCCTGGGCATTATCTGTAATAGAAGATGGTGGGGGTAGTTTTGCAAAATGTATCCTAAGTCTCAATGAGCGATAAAAACGCTGTAGATCCATTTCCAGATCAAAAGTCTTGTATCTATAGGATGGACAAAAGGATAAACCTTTTTGAAGGACATTCAGTTCTGCTATGCCCAAAGTTTCCTCAATAAGTGTTCTTTTGATTTAATGGTTTTAATGGTTGAGCATCTGCAGAAGGCCATCACCACGAGTTCTGATCGCAATAAATCCATTGAGGCACAACTATCCACCACCGGGACATCCGAGGAATTGACCGCTCTCAGGAACCACATTAAAACCAATATCGACCAGCATAAGAGGGATACAGAAAGTCGTAAAAGGAATAAGTTTATTCGCGATCAGGAGGATTACGAGCAGGATCGTGTATACAGATGGCGAGGAAGACTATCTACATGGCGGGCACCACAGCGCTCTGGCTATCGTTCTACATCAGACTTATCTACTTCTGGTTCAGAACAGGAACATCCAGGTCCGTCCACCGCATCATTTCCTTTTTTAGGTCAAAGAAGAAGGCCCCAAAGACGTCGAGGACCAGACGCGGGCATGGACACAAGGGGCAATCAAGCCTCAATACGGACCACCAAGTCACAGGTACGTGCCCATTGGTGGCGATTCTGAACATCTCTACGAAAACTTTGGTACTTGGAGTAAAATCAACATAGCAATATTCTCAATATTTAATTTGGCAGTTGTAATATTTTCCCTCACGCTTGTAGTGTTGGTTTACTATTTAACAGGTACTCCTTCCTGTAACTTTGTGGATGGTTACACCTCCATGATATCTCTGGTAGGCAATCACATATCAGTGCACGTTTAACTCCATTAGATTTGTAGTTGACACTGCATTGTCATTTATTTCTCACAGCAAACTTATATGATATTGACCCTGGAAGTGTCCCTCATTTGCCTATAAGTATCCACACAGGGGTATGTGTATCAGCTTTATATCCACTAAAATCACACTCTTTTTTCTTGGATAGAAACCTCCTTGTGCCACATTCTGTATTCTATTGTGTCCACAATACTAACTGGATTCTAGTTGCTAGTAGAAATTTCATTATTCCCATGTATTATCATTATTCATTATATTTTTATTTTATTATTTATTATTTTTTCTACTTGTAATTAATTTTGTTCATTATATTCAATGATTTATTGTAGTAGCTGACGAAGGTCGTGAGACCGAAACGTTCCTCCCTGTATACTACATTGATTTGGATCTTATTAAACTTCATTTCTTTGCAACTTATTCAAAGTTGAGTGCAGAGTTTATTATACTAGCTCACCCTAGCAGACACTCTGAGTAGGACAAGAAAGTACTCATCCTCTCATCCGCGTACACTGGCTTTGAACACCTACATTGCCAAACTGATCTCATAAGTCCAGAAGGACAAAGTCTGTCATTGTAAATTTGTTTACTGTAAACGATATCTATAACTTTGTATGTAACCCCTTCTCATGTACAGCACCATGGAATTAATGGCGCTATATAAATAAATAATAATAATAATAATAATTAGAGATGATGCCCTTCCGTTTGGCGTTTGGCGTTCGACCCTGCTCCTCATCATCCTCCAGAAGCGAAAGCTCGTCGACAGAGCACAGTCACACGAGCACTCCATTTGCAGCTGCCAGTGTTGCACACGAGGTGTCCCACTATCGAACAGCTAGTGGTAAGCGTCAGCAGGCTGTTTGAGCCAGGCAAGGTAGTCAGTGATAACGGACGTAAATTTGTGGCGGCCATAGCCCTGGCAAAACTCAGACACATACCTTGCCTGGCTCACACTTTGAACCTGGTGGTGGAGTGCTACATAAATAATTATTCGGAGTTACCAGCCCTGCTCCATAAGGTGCGAAGACTGTGTTCGCATATCCGTCGCCCGTAAACTCCAGTGGTATGCAGAGGCTGCAGCGATCGCTCCACCTCCCCAAGTACCACCTAATCATTGACGTTTCAACAAGGTGGAACTACACCATGCACATGGTTGAGAGGCTGTGTGAACAGAGGCAGGCTGTAATGCATTTGTGGGAGGATACACGGGCAGGCAGTTTGAGGGCAGACATCGAGTTGTCGGGTGTGCAGTGGTCAAAGCTGAAAGACCTCTGTAACAGTCCTTCAGTGTTTTGAGGAATGCACATGGCTAGTAAGCGCAGACGACGCCATCATAAGCATGAGCATCCCACTTATGCGTCTGCTCATGCAAACTTTGACGCACATTAAGGATCAGGTGTCTGCAGCAAAGGAGGAGGAGGTAAGCCTTGATGACAGTCAGGAATTGTCTGCTCAGGGAACTGTCCTGGACGAGGTGGAGGAAGAAGAGGAGGGGGAGGAGGGAACCCTTGATGACAGTCAGCCATTGTCTGCTCAGGAAACTGTTCTGGACAAGGTGGAGGAAGAAGAGGAAGAGGAGGAGGATGAGGAGATGATTATTTTGGGGAGGAGGATGCTTCTCAGGGGGCAAGAGAAAATGTTGGCTTGCCAAGGTCAGGTTCAGGGTTTGTGCATGACTGGAGGGTTGTGCATTTGGCAGAAAGTGCTCCTCCACCCACCACTGGCACTGCATCATTGACACCTGGAACATTGGCCCACATGTGTGATTATGTCTTGCGGATCCTAAAAAGGGACCCCCGCATTGCCAAAATTATAAAGGATGACGACTACTGGTTGGCCAGCATCCTCGATCCACGCTATAAAGGCAAATTACAGAATATCATGCCACAGGAGAACCTAGAGCTAATATTGGCGAACAAACAAGCAACTCTGGTAAAACGTTTGTTAGCGCCATTCCCAGTACACAGCAGCGGTGCAGGTTCTACCATGAGCCGTACTGGGCAACATGGAAGAGGTGTTCGTGGTGCACACAGCCGAAGTGGCGTTGGAGACAGGGGTTTCATGACCATGTTGTGGACTGATTTCTCGAGTAATGCTCACACGACTGGTAATACTGAATCGATTGCAACAGACAGGAGACAGCAGTTGTCAACTATGATTCAAAATTACCTCTCCTCCCCTATCGATGTTCTCCCTCACAGTTCATTCCCCTTTGACTACTGGGCCTGTAAACAGGACACCTGACCTGAATTGGCACAATATGCCTTACAGGAGCTCGCTTGCCCTGCTGGTAGTGTGCTATCAGAAAGAGTCTTCAGTGCTGCTGGATCAATCCTGACAGAAAGAAGGACCTGGCTGTCGACCCAAAATGTAGGTGATCTCACCTTCATGAAAATGAACCATGCTTGGGTTTCAAAGGATTTTGTACCACCTTCCCCTGATGACACATAGGTTGCCAGCAAAATGGCTCGCTTTGTCCTCCTCTTCCTCCGACTTCTCCAATTCCTCCATTTGCAGCTGCTGAACGTCCAGCCTACTCCTCAACATATGCCAGTTTTTCCACCTCACTAACTGGGCTGTACCCCCACAGAGCCGGCGTCAGCACCTGGCGCATCTGGGCAAGTGCCGGGGCCCTGAGCAGGTGAGATGGCCCACTCACCGTCCGAGATACAGGTGTACTATGAGGTGCACTGTGCCAGTGCCAGCGCCCATGAGTTGGCCCCCCCTGCTTGCTCAGGACACCAGCACTTGCAATACTTACCTCTCCCTGCTCCACCGCTGTGACGTCTTCTGCGTTTCCTGACAGTGACATTCAGGTCAGAGAGCGTGATGACGTCACGTCTGTGCGCCCTCTGCCTGAACAGTCACAGTGCAGAGAGGTAGTAGATGGCGATGCTGAGGAGTGCAGAATAGAGCAGTGCCCAGCGAGGAGAGGTATTTCATTTTTTTTTTAATGTTTGGAGCAATATATATATGGGGAGCATTATACACTGGAAGATTATATATGTTGCCCATCATACACTTGAGCATCATAGATAGGGCTCATTAAACACTGAAGCATTATATATGGGGCCCATCATACACTGGAGCATTATAAATGGGGCCTATTGTGAATTCTCTGGATTCTGAGTTGGGGCTCCCTCTGGTGGCTGTTGATATTAATGAACCACACTTGAAAAAGGCCACTGAATGGCCGAAACGTCGTGGTTGTTATTCATGATGGCAGAATAAAGTTTTTTACTTTCCTTCACCTGGATGGATGCTGCTTCTTTTTACTTTGTGGATATTAATGAACCAGTCTTGACTGACAGAGACCTTTCAGCTGCTGACCATTGGCAATCTGGGAGTCATGACTGGGTGATTTAAGGGAGTAACTTTCCTGTTGTGAATATGCTGGAGGCGGCTTCTAAGCGGGGGCTCCCTCCGGTGGTTGCTGAGGGTAATGAACTGATTAATGAATGGCCTTCAGCTGGCGCTGAATGGTAGGATATAAGTGGCCTGAGTTCCCAGCAGCCTTGCCGGTTATCAATTGTTCCTTCTGGTCTTGCTTGAAGCTCTGCTAGTTTCCTGCTCCTCTTCAGATAAGTGTTTGCTGTTTTGTTTTTCTCTGCTGGTTTGCTGCCTGCAGTGGACTGCAGCCTGTCCCCTTTTGGGGGTCTGGCTCTGCAATTGTGCTCCGTTTGTGTCTGCACTTTTGCTTTGCTCTTTTGTTACTTTTTATTTGCTGAAAAGCATTTTGTTACACCAGAGATCTGATTTAGGTGGATGAGATTGTGTGATCTCAGGTTTTTTGGCAATCAGAAGTGTTGGTTTTTTTGTTAGGGTTTTGTTGGATTGCAGTCAGAATTCTTTCCTGTACTTTTCTGTCTAGATAGATTGGGCCCCAGCGTTTGCTCATTCTATTTTCTGTCTGTGTCCGTGCTTTCTTCTTGTCTAACCGCCATTACATGTTTGGGGGCTTCCTATTTTCTTTGGGGATCTGCTCCGGGGCAGATAACTTTCATCTTTCTGCCTTTAGGTGTAGTTATCTCTCAGGCTGTGACGAAGCGTCTAGTATCACCGTAGGAACGCTCCACGGCTACCTCTAGTTGTGTGGTTAGTTCAGGTTACTGCAATCCAATAGGTTCCAGCCTCTCTGGTGTATTACCGCTTTTGCTATTTTTTGCTATTTCTCCTCAGTTACCGAAACATAACAGTATAACTGGCACAAAAACTGAAAATTGTATGGCACTCACAGAAGGGGAAAATAGTAATAAGGAAACTCTGTTTGTTGCATTTTTTTTCCCCTCTTTTCTCTGGGTGCTGAGGAGGAATTTTTTTTTTTTTCTCTCAATGGAGTTTGCACAGTTGTCTAGCCATGTGGATCAGCTTGCCACTGAGGTTCGCAGTATTGCTACCTATCTTGCTGGGTTGCCGGTTGTGGAACCTAGGATCCCCATGCCAGATTTGTTTTTGGGGGATCGATCTAAATTTCTGAATTTCAAAAATAACTGGAAGTTGTTTTTTGCCTTAAGGCCTAAGTCCTCAGGAAACGCAGCACAGCAAGTTCAAATTGTCATCTCCCTGCTGCGTGGCGACCCTCAGGATTGGACTTTTTCCCTGACACCTGGGGATCCTGTTTTGAATGATATTGATGTATTTTTTCAGGCTCTGGGGTTATTGTACGATGAACCTAATGTCACTGAACAAGCTGAAAAGATCTTGTTGGCATTAAATCAGGGTCTTGAAGACGTTGAGTTGTACTGTCAGAAATTTCGAAAGTGGGCAGTCCTGACCAAATGGAATGATGATGCTTTGGCAGCCCTTTTTCGAAAAGGTCTGTCAGAAAAAGTAAAGGACCTTATGGTGGGATTCCCTGTTCCCTCTGGTCTCAATGATTCTATGTCTTTGGCTATTCAAATTGACAGACGTTTGCGTGAGCGCAGAGGTATGCGTGAGATAGTGTTGCCTTGTGAGCCAGCTCCTGAGCCCATGCAGTGTGATGGAGTGACTTCTGGGGCTCAGCGTCATGAGTTTCGTAAGCGCAATGGGTTATGTTTCTACAGTGGTGACGCTTCCCATGCTATTTCTGTCTGCCCTAAGCGGGGAAGACGTTTTGCACGCTCAGTTGTCTTGGGTAGTGTTCAGACTAAATTTCTCTTGACTGTTACCCTGATTTGCTCCCTGTCCACATTTTCTGCTCAGGCTTTTGTTGGTTCAGGAGCAGCTATTAACCTGATGGATTTTGACTTTGCCAAACGTTGTGGGTTTCCCATGATACCCCTGCGGAAGTCTATTCCCCTACTGGGCATTGATTCTACCCCTTTGGTGGAGAATAAACCCCAGTTTTTCTACTCAGGTGATAATGAGGGTTGAACCAGATCATCAGGAGAGTTGCAAATTTCTGGTGCTGCATAATCTGCATGACATTATTGTACTTGGTTTCCCTTGGTTACAGTCTCATAATCCTGTTTTGGATTGGAAATCTGTGTCTGTGACCAGTTGGGGCTGCCAATGTGTTAATACTGACACTCCTGTTTTTTCTGCCTCTCCCCAGTCTCAGGATGTCCCTGACTTTTTGACTGATTTTTCTGATGTGTTTAGCGAAATTATATCTGCATCCTTGCCCCCTCACAGGAGCTATGATTGCGCTATTGAATTAGTGCCTGGTGGTAAATTTCCTAAAGGTCGCCTTTTTAATTTATCTGTACCTTAACACAATGCTATGTGATCTTATATCAAGGAGTCATTGGAGAAGGGTCATATCAGACCATCCTCTTCACCCTTGGGCGCCGGTTTTTTCTTTGTGGCCAAAAAGGATGGTTCATTGAGGCAGTGTATTGATTATCGCCTCCTGAATAAGATCACTGTTAAATATTAATGTCTGTTAGCTTTGATTTCTGACCTATTTTCCATAGTGAAAAGTGCTAGTTGGTCTACCAAGCTTGACCTCAGGGGGCGTATAACCTTATTCGCATTAAGCACGGGGATGAATGGAAGACGACGTTTAATACCCCAGAGGGGCATTTTGAGTACCTAGTGATGCCTTTTGGGCTTACTAATGCCCCTTCCGTCTTCCAATCCTTCATGAATTATATTTTCAGGGATTTTGTGGATAAATTTCTGATTGTTTATTTGGATGATATCTTGATTTTTTCCAATGACTGGGACTCTCATGTGAAACATGTTCGGACTGTGTTCCTGATTTTGAGAGAGAATGCACTGTATGTGAAGGGATCAAAGTGTCTTTTTGGCGTACAGAAGATCTCATTTCTGGGATTCATTTTGTCTCCGTCTGTTATTGAAATGGACCCGGTCAAGGTTCAGGCCATATGTGATTGGGTTCAACCTACTTCATTGAAGGCTCTTCAGAGATTTTTGGGTTTTGCCAATTTTTATCGTAAATTTATTGGTAGTTTCTCTGGTATTGTTAAACCATTGACTGATTTGACCAAAAAGGGTTCCGATGTGGTGAATTGGCCTCCTGAGGCAGTTTCTGCATTTCAGGAACTTAAGCAGAGATTCATTTCTGCTCCTGTTCTACGGCAGCCTGATGTTTCTCTGCCGTTTCAGGTGGAGGTTGATGCCTCTGAGATTGGGGCAGGTGCCGTTTTGTCCCAAAGGGATCCAGAGACCTCTAAGAGTAACCCTTGTGCCTTTTTCTCTCGAAAATTTTCTCCAACTGAACGTAATTATGACGTGGGTAATCGGGAGTTATTGGCCATGAAGTGGGCCTTTGAAGAGTGGAGACATTGGCTGGAAGGAGCCAAACATCAGGTGGTGGTCCTCACGGACCATAAGAACCTGGTTTATCTCGAATCAGCCAAGCGACTTAATACTAGACAGGCCAGGTGGGCCTTGTTTTTCACACATTTTAATTTTGTGGTTTCTTTTCTTCCTGGCACTAAGAATGTCAAGGCGGATGCCCTCTCGAGGAGTTTCTTTGCAGATTCTCCTGAGTTATCTGATCCTGCTGTTATTTTGAAAGAGGGTGTGGTTCTTTCCGCCATTTCGCCCAATTTGAGACTGGCTCTGGAAGGGTATCAGGAGGATAAACCTGAGCGCTGCCCTGTTGGGAAGTTGTTTGTTCCAGACCAGTGGAAAAAGAGTGTGATGTCTGAGATTCATTGTTCCGCGTTGACTGGTCATCCCGGGATTTTTGGTACCAGAGACTTGGTAAGTCGCTCCTTTTGGTGGCCTACTTCGTCTCATGACGTCAGGGACTTTGTGCAGTCCTGTGGGACTTGCTCTCGTTCCAAGCCTTGCTCTCGTTCTAGTGGTTTGTTAACCCTGCTGTTCTGTTCGGGTCAAAAATGACCCGTTTTGGAAATTAGATATTATTTTATTCATTCATTTTTTGATTTTGAAACTTGTGGTTCCTTCTATTTTCCTAATTTACGGGGTTCATACTAAGGGTACTTTTTTTTTTTTTCGGTGCTTTACTTTTTGCGCTACTGTTTTTTATACACTTGTTATGTTCGGGTCAAAAATGACCCGTTAGCCTTTTATACTAATCTACAGCCATTTTTGAGTAAAACAAAGGATTTTTAGTTTATTTTGAGACTACTTATTGCATCTACTATTGTTTATCAAGTTATCTAGTTGCTTTAGGTGCACAGATGGACATAAATGGATGGATACATGTATACAAATGATTTCAATACAAACCATACGCATTGTCTTTCAGTACAATTTTTATTGCTGTATCTAAAGGCCTGCTGTTCCTCTACAAATAAATCAATTCAGTTTTCAAGATTGCAAAAGAAAATAGTTTCTTTTCCTTGTGAACTGACAAGCTAGTGAGAATGTATTTTGTTGTGTGTTATCTTAGCCTTGCAGAAGGTGCCTGTGTGTCTCCGCCCCTATCTTGTCAGTATAGTAGTTCAGTCAGAAATTCCAAGCCTGTTGGAGAGAGGAGCTGGAGTCTGGAGCTGCACACAGAGTTTACCTCACAGCTTTGAATACATGGTACCCGTGGTATTTATGACTGTTGAAGTTTTGCAAAAATGATGCGAAAACGTGGATTGAAAAAAAATAGATTAGTAGAAACCTTTTTTGAAAAAAACTGAAATTTTTATTTTTTTCTGATTATTTTTTACTATTTTTTTTCAAAATGCTTTTATACTGTTAAAATTTATTTTAGTTTTAAGTTAGTTGTACTAATAGTTACCTAAAGTTGTTGTTGATGTTGTTGTAAAAGATATAGTTGATTATTTAAGCACAAGTTTGTTACTTTGGTGTAAAATGCAATTAGGCTGTTTTACATTAATCAACACAAAATTTAAAAAAATTAAGTTTTTTTATTCAATTTTTCTTTGATAATGAACAACTATGATCACACACAGTATAATAATGCAACAGGTATTCAAAAAGAACTTTTCAGTGGCTCAAAACAACATTTTAATAGGTTCGGGTCAAAAATGACCCGAACATAACAAGTGTATAGTAAACCGGAACAGAACAGCAGGGTTAATGCCATTACCTGTACCCAAGAGGCCATGGACCCATATTTCTATGGATTTTATTTCTGACCTTCCTGTCTCTCAGAGAATGACCGTTATCTGGGTAATCTGTGATAGGTTTTCCAAGATGATACATCTTGTGCCATTACCTAAGTTGCCTTCCTCCTCCGAGTTGGTGCCTTTGTTCTTTCAGCATGTGGTTCGGTTACATGGCATTCCGGAGAACATTGTGTTTGACAGAGGAGTCCAGTTTGTTTCCAGATTTTGGAGGACATTTTGTTCTAAACTTGGTGTTCAGTTGTCTTTCTCCTCTGCATTTCACCCTCAGACCAATGGACAAACCGAGAGAACAAACCAGACCTTGGAGACTTATTTGAGATGTTTTGTGTCTGCTGATCAAAATGACTGGGTCTCTTTTTTGCCTTTGGCTGATTTTGCTCTTAATAATAGAGCTAGCTATGCCACCTTGATGTCTCCATTTTTCTGCAATTCTGGGTTTCACCCTCGATTTTCTTCAGGACAGGCGGAGGCTTCTGTCTGTCCGAGGGTTGACTCTATTGTGCAGCGTATGCAGCAGATTTGGGACCAGGTGGTGGAGAGGTTGTCTCTCTCTCAGGAGAAAGCCCAGCGATTTGCCAACCGGCATAGGACTGATCGTCCTCGTTTTAAAATAGGGGACTTGGTTTGGTTGTCCTCAAGGAATATCCCTATGAAGGTTGCATCTCCAAAATTTAAGCCAAGGTTCATTGGACCTTATAAGATCATGGAAATTCTTAATCCGGTTTCCTTCCGTTTGCTTCTTCCAGGGACATTTAAGATCCATAACGTGTTCCACAAATCCTTATTGAAGAGGTTTTTTCTAACCAGTGGTTCCTATGGCTGCTCCTCCCGACCCTGTTTTGGTTGAGGGCAATTTGGAGTATGTGGTTGAGAAGATATTGGATTCTCGTTTTGCTAGACAGAAACTCCGGTATTTGGTTAAGTGGAGAGGTTAAGGTCAGGAGGACAATTCTTGGGTGTTTGCTTCGGACATTCATGCTGGGAGACTTATCCGTGCCTATCATCGAGCCCATCCTGATCAGCCTGGTTGTGCAGGTGAGGGTTCGGTGACCCCTCCTCAAGGGGGGGTACTGTTGTGAATATGCTGGAGGCGGCTTCTGAGCTGGGGCTCCCTCCGGTAGTTGCTGAGGGTAATGAACTGATTAATGAATGGCCTTCAGCTGGTGCTGAATGGTAGGATATAAGTGGCCTGAGTTCCCAGCAGCCTTGCCGGTTATCAATTGTTCCTTCTGGTCTTGCTTGAAGGTCTGCTAGTTTCCTGCTCTCCTTCAGATAAGTGTTTGCTGTTTTTTTTTCTTCTGTTTGTTTTTCTCTGCTGGTTTGCTGCCTGCAGTGGACTGCAGCCTGTCCCCTTTTGGGGGTCTGGCTCTGCAATTGTGCTCCGTTTGTGTCTGCACTTTTGCTTTGCTCTTTTGTTACTTTTTATTTGCTGAATAGTGTTTTGTTACATCAGAGATCTGATTTAGGTGGAAGAGATCGTGTGATCTCAGGTTTTTTGGCAATCAGAAGTGTTGGTTTTTTTGTTAGGGTTTTGTTGGATTGCAGTCAGAATTCTTTCCTGTACTTTTCTGTCTTCTGCTCATTCTATTTTCTGTCTGTGTCCGTGCTTTCTTCTTGTCTAACCGCCATTACATGTTTGGGGCTTCCTATTTTCTTTGGGGATCTGCTCTGGGGCAGATAGCTTTCATCTTTCTGCCTTTAGGTGTAGTTATCTCTCAGGCTGTGACGAGGCGTCTAGTATCACCGTAGGAACTGTAATGTATGTAGTACAGTTCATATAGCGTCTTGTGCTTGGGTGCGATGAAAATACATGAGACACAGGTTTGATATAGAAAGTCTTGTATTACTTCATACAAGTTGGCAAAAATAGTCACACAGTTTGCAGACACAGAAGCAGGAGACACAGCAGGCCAGAGTAATCTAAGCTCAGCAATCACTCTCCACAACAGGTTCAGGATCTTCTTCTCTGTTACCGTAAGTCCATGCAAACGTGGGTCTTTCAAAGAGCAGGGTTCAGAGTCCACAAGTGCTTCAGAGTTCCTCAGTAGGAATAGCTGGAGTACAAGGTCCAAGGCTTTAGGAGTCAGGTCACAGGTTCACTGCAGGCTAGATTCTGAAGCACTGATTGCTCAGCTGTGGCTGCTTAAGAAGCAAAAGGAGAGAATCAGGGCGGGAACATGCAAGCTGGAAACTCCATTTTGACTGAGGGCAAGATAGCTGCAGCAAGACAGAAAGTAAAATGGCTGACGAACAAACTGAGTTTCAGGAACATGTACACAGAACCTTACATTACTCCCCCCTTAGGGACAACCTCCGGATGACCTCAGGCCAGGCTTGTGTGGGTACCTCTGATGAAACTGACGGAGCAAGCGAGGAGCATTAACGTTATTGACTGGTTCCCATGAGTTGTCCTCCACTGGGTAGCCCTGCCATTTAATCAGATATTGTAACTGATTTCTATACAACCTGGAATCTAAAATCCTTTCCACCACAAATTCTTCCTGACCATCGACTAGCACTGGGTCAGGGCAAGGAGAAGAACGTCCAGGAAACGTATTGGGTGTCGCAGCCTTTAGTAGGGATACATGAAAGACAGGGTGAATTCTCATAGTTCTGGGCAGTTGAAGATGACAAGCAACGGCACTTATAATTTTACTGATTTTATAGGGTCCAATGTACTTATGTCCCAACTTAGACGATGGAATCCTTAACTTAAGATTTCTGGTTGACAGCCAGACCAAGTCTCCTACCTTGAAAGCTGGTGCAGGTTTACGAAATTTATCTGCTGCTTTCTTGTACCTTTCCTGAGCCGATTCCAGATTCTCCTTTAGAAGATCCATATTCTTCTGTAAAGACGTGATTCTTTCAGCCACTGCTGGTAAAGGCGTTTCTATGGGAAATCGTGGTAGAATGTTAGGATGATAACCTAGATTAGAGTAAAAAGGAGACTGCTTAGTGGAGGCACTCTGAGAGTTGTTATACGAGAACTCAGCTAATGGAAGTAGATCCACCCAATCATCCTGTAGGTGGCAGATAAAGCAGCGGAGATACTGCTCCACGGTTTGATTGGTTCGTTCGGTATGTCCATTAGTCTGGGGATGAAAAGCAGAAGAAAGGTTTACTTTAATGTCCAATGCTGCACAGAAATTTTGCCAAAACCTAGAAGTGAATTGCACCCCTCGATCCGAAATAACCTCATCCGGTACTCCATGTAAGCGAAACACATCTTTAATCATCAAATCTGATGTCTGTTTTGCAGTGGGTAAGCCGACACAAGGGATAAAATGAGCTGCCTTTGTTAGACGGTCAACCACCACTAGAATGGTGTTCTTCCCTTGAGAGGTTGGTAACTCCACAATGAAGTCCATAGAAATGGATCCCCACGGGCGGGACGGGGTGGGAAGAGGCTGTAACAGACCAGTTGGTGAGGAGCGAGGTGTTTTGCATCTTGCACAGACTTCACATGAAGTGACATAGTTTAAAACATCCTTCCTGCAAGTGGGCCACCAAAAGAAACGAGAGAGAAATTCCTGTGTCTTTAGAATTCCTCTATGCCCAGCTATCTCGGAATCGTGAATGAGTTGCAATACTCTCAATCTGACTGTTTCAGGAATATACCGGCGTTGTCCCTGAATCCACACACCATTCTTAAAGACAAGACTTACGTCCCTTGGGGGTTGTGCCAAAAAGGAATCCGCATGGTATGCTTCCTTGATGTCCTTAAGTAGGTCTTGATTATGAATTACTCCTAGGAATCTAGAGTCAGGAAGAATAGTCTTAGGAGGAGTAATTGGACGTGTCTCTGCTGAGTAAATCCTAGAGAGTGCATCAGCCTTTCCATTGCGCGATCCTGGTCTATAAGAAATGATAAAATTAAATTGGTTTAAGAAAAGATTCCAGCGAGCCTGGCGAGGAGTCAGGCACTTAGCCGACCTGATAAACTCAAGGTTACGATGGTCTGTCAGGACGACTATTTGCTGTGCAGCTCCCTGAAGAAGGTGTCTCCATTCTTTGAAGGCGGCAATAATGGCCAACAACTCTCTATTGCCCACATCGTAGTTCCTCTCAGCCGAAGACAACTGCTGGGAAAAGAAGGCACAGGGATGCAAGACATTCTTCTCACCTGTTCTCTGAGAGAGTATAGCTCCAACGGCACAGTCTGAAGCATCCACCTCTATTATGAAGGCAAGCTCGGGGTTGGGATGTACTAGGATAGGTGCAGTGGTAAATTTATCTTTTACACGGGAAAATGCTTCCTGGGCTTGGGGAGTCCAGGAGAACCTAGACTCTTTCCGGGTAAGTTGGGTGATAGGTGACACTACCTCAGAGAAATTTCTAATGAAACGTCTATAGAAGTTGGCAAACCCGATGAAGCGCTGTACCTCCTTCACATTTCTAGGACTTGGCCAATCCTTGATGGCTTGGGTTTTGCTTCCATTCATACTAATTCCTTGTGTAGACAGTACATACCCCAGAAATTGAATTTCGGTCCTATGGAATTCACACTTTTCAAGTTTGATGTAAAGATGATTTTGTCTTAGACGTTCCAAGACCATTCTCACATGTCCATGATGTTCCTCTGTGGAGTTAGAAAAAATTAGAATATCATCCAAATAAATTACCACGAATGTATCTAGAAGATCCCTGAAGATGTCATTCACCAAGTGTTGGAAAGTGGCTGGGGCGGTACTCAGACCAAAAGGCATAACTAGATATTCAAAGTGTCCATAGCGTGACCTGAATGCAGTCTTCCATTCATCCCCAGGTCTAATACGGACTAAGTTATAGGCCCCACGAAGATCTAGTTTAGAGAAAATTTTGGCATGTCGCACTCTCTCCAATAACTCAGGGATTAAAGGCAATGGATAACGGTTTCTAATAGTAACCTTATTGAGTTCCCTATAGTCTACGCATGGTCTCAGAGATCCATCTTTCTTCTTTACAAAGAAGATGGGTGCACCTGCAGGAGATGAAGAGGGGCGTATGAAGCCCTTGGCTAGATTTTCGTCTATGCAATCCTTTAAAGCCTTTAGCTCGGGCCCCGCCAGGGGGTAGATCTTACCAAAAGGTATCTCTGCTCCAGGCAATAATTCAATTGGACAATCATATGGACGGTGAGGAGGAAGCTGGTCAGCGTTCTTCTTGTCACATAAATCCACATAGTCCTGGTATGCAGCTGGTAGTTCAGGGACTGACATGGTTCCTTTAGGAACAGAGCAAGCTGAAACTTTTGGACTCATCTGTTTCTCTGGAAAGTGTAATTCCTTGGTCTCCCAGTTAATGGTAGGATTCTGAGCCTGCAGCCATGGTAGCCCTAGAATAATGGGAAAGTGGGGAGAAGAGATAAGCATAAAGGACAGTTTCTCTTGATGATCTTTACCCATAAGAACCCTCAAAGGCTCTGTTTCCTGATCCACTGGTCCAGAGGTCAGCAGGGAGCCATCCACAGTTTCCATCTGTACTGGAGTAGCCTTCTTCACTGAACGTATCCCCTGTTTCAGAGCAAAGGAGACATCCATAAAATTTCCACTTGCCCCTGAGTCGATCATAGCAGAGCTAGACACCCAAGCTGAGTCAACCCAGAGTTTGATGGAAAGAAAGCAATGAGAATTGTTTTTCTTACAACTCAGCTGGGACACCGCTGAGGAAACTTGAAAAATGGCAGCGTTTACACAGTCAACGTCCTCAGAGGTAACGGAGTTTAAGTCCGAGAAATCAAGATCTGTTGCTGCAGATCTCTCTGGAGCCTGAGGCTCGGACCTGACAGATCCCCTCTCGCAACACTCACAATGAATGAGTGCTGCAGTAGTCTTACGAGAACGGCTGGGGCAGTTTATAATGAAGTGCCCTGACTTACCACAATAGAAACATAGATTCTCCTTAAAACGATGTTCCTTGCGTGCATCACTAACCCGTCGTTGTAAAGAGTCTACCTGCATGGGTTCAGGTTCAGGTTCCCGTGTAATCCTACTCAAAGGTTCCTTAGCTGGAGAGGAAGGTAGGAAAAGGTTAGTGCGATTGCTTTCGAACCATCTCTCTTGCCTGCGTTCAGTCAGACGAGTATCAATACGGATGCAGTAGTTAATAAAGTCACCTAACGCAGTGGGAGGGTCGGCACGAGCAAGTTCATCCTTAATCAGTGGAGATAACCCCTTTCGAAAAATAGATTTTTTGGCGGAACTGTCCCAGGTGGTATCAAGGGCCCATCTCCTGAAATCCAAGGCATATTCAGCTACCGAGTGCTTACCTTGGCGCAAAGCTAACATGGCTGCTTCAGCTGTTGCACCTCGATTGGGGTCATCAAACACCTGCCCCATGGCTGAAATAAAAGCATCAAGGTGATTCAAACAATCATCCTCAGTCTCAATCAGAGGGTTTGCCCACATCAAAGCCTTGTTGGTAAGCAACATAATTATAGTAAGCACCTTAGATCGTTCAGTGGGAAATTGTGAAGCATGTGCAGAAAAAAAAAGATTGCATTGATTAATAAATCCCCTGAATTTCTCACGTTCACCGCCAAAACGAAAAGGGGGCAACTTGGGAATCCCAGAACTCGGGGCTACGGCAGGAGCCTGGACTCGCCCTTCTAGAACCTCAATCCTGGCTCGCAAATCCTGGGCAGTCTGTCCAAACACTTGCAAATTGTGATTAGTGAGGTCCTGTAGGCTTGAAAAACGGGTCTTTATATTCTGCAAATCTGCAAGGATATTATCAGTCACTCCGCAAAGTTCCTTTATGCGGGCCTCCATTTTCCAGATCTTTTAAGACAGGAGTACTGGAAGAAGAGGAGAGGAGAAAAAAAAAACAATAGTGTTTACCTGTGGTAACACTGCAGAGAGAAAAAAAAATTAAGGGAACTGCTCACCTGGAATGGTTGTGAGAAGTCACAACCACTATCATCACAGAAAGTTCACCCGGACATCTGATATCCACAGTTACAGCAGACAAAAAAGAGAAAAGAAAAAAAAAAAACAATAGTGTTTACCTGTGGTAACACTGCAGAAAAAAAAAACACGTAAGGGAATTGCTCACCTGAAATGGTTGTGAGAAGTCACAACCACTGTCATCACAGAAAGTACAACCGGACATCCGATATCCACAGTTACAGCAGACACAGCCTTTCCAGACCCAGCAGACACTAACGTTTTGGCTTCAGAATCTTGTAATGTATGTAGTACAGTTCATATAGCGTCTTGTGCTTGGGTGCGATGAAAATACATGAGACACAGGTTTGATATAGAAAGTCTTGTATTACTTCATACAAGTTGGCAAAAATAGTCACACAGTTTGCAGACACAGAAGCAGGAGACACAGCAGGCCAGAGTAATCTAAGCTCAGCAATCACTCTCCACAACAGGTTCAGGATCTTCTTCTCTGTTACCGTAAGTCCATGCAAACGTGGGTCTTTCAAAGAGCAGGGTTCAGAGTCCACAAGTGCTTCAGAGTTCCTCAGTAGGAATAGCTGGAGTACAAGGTCCAAGGCTTTAGGAGTCAGGTCACAGGTTCACTGCAGGCTAGATTCTGAAGCACTGATTGCTCAGCTGTGGCTGCTTAAGAAGCAAAAGGAGAGAATCAGGGCGGGAACATGCAAGCTGGAAACTCCATTTTGACTGAGGGCAAGATAGCTGCAGTAAGACAGAAAGTAAAATGGCTGACGAACAAACTGAGTTTCAGGAACATGTACACAGAACCTTACAGGAACGCTCCACGGCTACCTCAAGTTGTGTGGTTAGTTCAGGTTACTGCAATCCAATAGGTTCCAGCCTCTCTGGTGTATTACCGCTTTTGCTATTTTTTGCTATTTCTCCTCAGTTACCGAAACATAACACTTTTCCATGATCCTCGCCGGTGATTAGTTTCTCTTCCTGGTCCAGTTTGGAAGTCAGCTGGTTTTCTGCTGTCTTCTGCGAACATTCAGATAAGTTATTTTCTGCTTGCTTCTTTGGTTTTGCTTTTCTTTGCTTTTGCTGCCCTTCTGAGTGAGGTCAGCCGGGTTCCCCTGCTGGAACCTGCGCTTGTCTCTGTTTCTCATTTATTTCTGTTCATTTTCTCTGTCCCTGTTATTTTAGTGTCTGCTGGGTAGCTACTTGTTCACACCAGAGTTCTGATATAGCGGGGGCGAGATCGTGTGGTCTCAGCATTTTTGGAATCAGAAGTGTTGGAATTTTTCCTAGGGTTTTGCTGGGTTGCAGACAGTATTCTTTCCTGTCCTGTACTATCT
Source organism: Oophaga sylvatica (assembly GCA_033576555.1). Lineage (NCBI taxonomy): Eukaryota > Metazoa > Chordata > Amphibia > Anura > Dendrobatidae > Oophaga > Oophaga sylvatica. The sequence continues at coordinate 85,140 of JARQOD010000676.1, forward strand.
AGATAGTTTTTGGCCCCAGCGTTTGCTTACTCTATTTTCTGCCAGCGTTTGTATTTCATCTTGTCTAACTGTTATTATATGTGTGGGCGCTACCTATTCCTTTGGGGCGCTACTCCGGGGCAGTTAGCTTTCCCCTTTCTATCTTTAGGCTTAGCTAATTCTCCGGCTGTGTCGAGGCATCTAGGTCATCGTAGGTATGTCCCACGGCTGCTTCTAGTTGTGCGGTTAGTTTAGGCGTCTGCAACCCATTAGTTCCCAACCTCTCTGGGTGTTTGGCTGCCTTGGCTGTTTTTGCTCCTGTCCTCATCGGCTATCATATCATAACAGGGGCCCATCATACACTGAAGCATTATATACGGGGCCCATTATACACTGGAGCATCATATATGGGGCCCAATATATACTGGAGCATCATGTGGGGCCCATTATCTATGGAGCATTATATAGGCCCATCATACACTGGAGCATCATCCATGGGGCCCATCATATACTGGAGCATCATATGGGGCCATTATATATGCCGCATCATATGGGGCACATTATATATGGAGCATCACATGGAGCCCATTTTATATGGAGCATTATATATGGGGACTATTATTTATGGAGCATTATATGGGGCTCATCATACACTGGAGCATCATATATGGGGTCCATCATATACTAGAGCATCATATGGGGTTCATTATTTATGGGGCATCATATAGGGCCCTTTATATATGGAGCATCACATGGAGCACAAATGGGACCTATTCTGTATGGAGCATTATATGGAGCCCATTCTGTATGGAGCAATATATGGGGCCCATCATATACTGTATGGAGCTTTATATGCGACTCATTATACTGTATGGAGCAATATGTGGGGCTCATTCTACTCTATGGGGACCGTCCTATACTGTATGGAACACTACATGGGGACCATCATATACTGGAGCATTATGTGGAGCTCATCATATACTGTATGGAACATTATATGGGACCAAATATGTATGGAGCAATATATGGGGCTCATTATTCTGTATGGAGCAATATATGTAGCTCATTATACTGTATGAAGCATTATATTGGGCCCATTATTTTGTATGGAGCATCATATATGGGACTCATTATTCTGTATGGAGCAATATATGGGGCTCATTATTCTGTATGGGGCACTATGTGGTGTCCATAATACTGTATGGAGGACTATACTGTCTGGTTTTTGAGCTACTGTAGAATTTACAATAGATATCACTCATGTAATGTAAGTAGTGAAGTATTTGGCATTGGACTATACCTACATTTCTCTGCCGTATCGGAGCATCATGAATTGTGGTATGTGTTAAAGGAGCCCACTGACACTCTTTTGCCTGGGGCCCACGAAAACCTGGAGTCAGCCCTGCCTCCCCCACAACTTTAGCCAGATAACCCCCAGTTTTCAATGCGTTACTATTATTATAAAGTAAATTAAGGTTGACAACTTAAGTAATAAGAATTTATGTCGTTGGCATTGAAATTGGCACTGTAGGTGTGTTTACTGTCCTCCACTCCATGCTGAATTTTATTTCCCATTGACTTGCATTGGGGTCGGGTTTTGGTCGGAACACCGACTTTTGCCGATAGTCGGCCGATTTCGTTCAACTCAACTTTTGATAAAGTCGGGTGGTCGGATACCCGACTCGACCCTCCCGGAGGCAAAGTCGCTCATCTCTAGTTAGAACTATAAAGCACAACTCAAGTTTTGCTGTAACACATTCAGCTATCAGTGGTTTGTTCTGGATTGTACACTGTTATCACTGAATTTACACATTATAGATAATTAAGCATTTGAACAAGCAAACGATGCAAAAAAGCGAAAGCCATGATTACAACTGTTCTGGATGCAACTGATGGTGAGGGCTGGTGATCAGGAACTGAGAGGGAGAAGAGTGAGCAGCTAAGGCCTGTTTCACACTTCAGTTTTCGGGCGTCAGTCAAAATCCGCCGTGTTGACTTAATGACGGATCCGTTAAAAATAGTGAAAAACGGATGCAAACAGATGAAACGGATACATTTTTCCAACAGATTCTTTTGGCGAATCAGCCAAAAAAACAGATACGTTTAATCAGTTGCATCCGTTTTTTCATCAGTTTCTTCTGTTTTTTCGACTGATTCGTTTTTTCTTAAACAAGATGGGAGGCTCCCATCTTGTGATTGGCTACTGTAAATTACTGTGAACATATATCTTGATTGTTTGAACATCCTATCTTTGAAAGGTTGTAGATCAAGTGGCAGAGATGGAACAAGTTATATCGAACATTGTGTGTATATATTCGGATTATGCTTTTGAGGCCAATCCGTTGGCAGTCATTGTTCGTGACAAGGAGGAAGCAAGACAGCACATCCTGCGTCAGCGGCGGAAGAGACGTCTTTGGATCCATCCTATCAATGCAAGGCGAATGACACGTGGGGTCTACTCCAAGCTGTATATGGAGTTGAGGCAAAACCCAGAAAAGTTCTTCAAATATTTACGCATGAGACCTGAAAACTTTGACATTTTGCTGGAACAGGTTGGAGAACGAATCAGGAGAAAGGACACCTATTTGCGCTTTTCCATATCACCGGAGGAGCGTCTGATGGTGACTCTTCGGTAATCCTTTATTTTGTGTTTTTATGCTTTCTCATTCAGCAGACATATATTGTTGCTGTTAGTTTGTATTAATTATTGTCTTTGCCTTTTATAACAGATTCCTTGCAACTGGAGAATCATTTTCCTCCCTCCATTATCAATTTCGGCTTGGAATTTCTACAATCTCAGGGATAGTAAAACAGACCTGCCGGCTTTGTGGGATTGTTTACAGGAGGAGTACATCCCACATCCAACACAGGAGAGGTGGCTGAAGATTGCCGATAATTTTCAGGAGATATGCCAGTTTCCTAATTGTTTGGGTGCATTTGATGGCAAGCACATAAGTTAAACCTGCTAGTTCGGGTTCTGAATATTTTAACTATAAAAAATATTTTTCTATTGTACTGATGGCCATTGCCGACACCCAATGCAAATTCATCGTGGTGGATATTGGTGCCTATGGAAGCTCAAATAATTCACAGGTGTTTAAAATGTCATCAATGGGGCGTCGGTTATATGGAGACACATTTGAATTCCCACCTCCAAGACCAATCCCTGGAACCTCTGGCCCACCAATGCCTTTTGTGTGTGTTGGAGACGAAGCCTTTCAACTGTCACCACACCTGCTCAAGCCGTATGCAAGTAGTGGATTGACGCATAGGAAAAGAATTTTTAGCTATCGATTGACACGAGCGTTCAGAGTTGTGGAGTGTGCCTTCGGTTTTCTAACAGCAAAATGGCGAGTCCTGCTGACTGCTATCAAACTGAAAACTGAAACTGTGGATGAGGTGGTGAAGACTTGTGTGGTCCTGCACAATTTTGTTTTCTCCAAGGACCAGGTATCCATGGAGGAAGATGTGTCAGAAACCACCTTGCGTGATTATGAAAATATAACTTTTCGGAGTGCGGTTGCAGTTTCCAGAATGAGGGACAGATTTGCTGATTACTTTATGTCACCTGAAGGAAAAGTTGATTGGCAGGATGACATGGTTTGATATGTTTGTGTTTTGATATGATGTATGTTTGTAGTATCAAAATTATTGCTTTACCCCACTTGTGATTCTGACATGTTTTTTGCATTAACCCAAGGTTTTTTTGAAGTCACACTTGTGATTACACCATATGTTTTGAACACAGTTTTGTACCAGTGACACTTGTGATTAAACTAAAAACACTCACACTTGTGCTTATACCATGTATTTTGTTATATATACCATGTTTTTTGTTCTACCATGTTTTTGGTATTAACCAGTTTTTTACCAGTCACACTTGGGATTATGTTTTTTGTATTAACCCAACATTTGTTCCTTCCCCAAAGTTGGGGTATTTTTTTGGTAACACAATTTTTTTACCTTTACAACTTTATATTGTATGTATTGTACCTTTTGTATTGTATGTGAAGTACCTTTTGTGTTGTAAGCTAAATTAAATACAATTTACAGACAATAAATTATTTTTTGAACCAAAAAATTGTTTTATTTAACAACAGAAAACAATAAAAATTATAACTCTGTAAACTGTTAGGTGGTACCACGTAATATCGGAGGAGCTGGAAGGGTGGACCACGTCGATGTTGGGGGAAAGGCAGCTGGGTTGGGCTTGATCGGAAGTCGAAGGTGGGGAGAAATATGAGGTTGAGCAGGGAGGACAGGTGGGGTGGGGATTGGGTTGGGGTAGGTGTGAAATTATACACTCCAGGAAGCTGGGCTGGGGAAGGAATATGAAGCTGGGCCGGGGAAGGAATATGTAACGGGGAAGGAAACTGTGGGGAAGGCATTTGGTAATGGGACGTATTCTCGACCTGGGACGGATTCTGGATGAGGGATGGATTCAGGAAGAGGAACGGATTCTGGAAGTGGGAAAGATTCTGGCAGTGGGACAGATTTTGGTAACGACAAGGAGTTGGGTACTGGGAAGGATTTGGGTACTGGGAAGGATTGGAAGGAGGGAAAGTGGCTGGGGCGGAGGTGTGGGAGTAACTATTGTGGTAGGTCTAGGTCCTTGGGAGATGGCCTGCGCTAGAGCAGCCTGGCAGCCTTGCATTACATGCATCTGCTGGTCAGGAGTTAGCTATCCATGCTCGCGAGGACCGACTGAAAATAAAGGTGATTCGGCATTCCACTTGCATCTGAATGCATCCTATCCAGACGACTGCCGAGTTCAAGGATGCTGGTGTTCAACATGTTGAACCCAGCTTTCACTTGCTCAGCCAAAAGTTTAATTGCGTTCTTGAAGGATGCATTCAGATGCAAGAACTCGGGCGCATAGCTCCTTTCCTGACCCCTCAGGCGTTGCCGTCCCGAACTTAAAGGTGTTCTTGAGGTGGTGGCAGTGTCAGAGGGGTGGGGTAAAGGGAAAGCTATCTCGTCACCAGCAGCTTCATGTAATGAAGTCTGCCCTGATGCTCCAGCGCTGGTGGATGGGGCCGAGGGACCAGAAGGGAGGGAAGGGTCAGACAAAGGGTCAGAGGGGTTGGGTCTCCGACGTGACCCACGGTGGCGGACTCCTGTGGGATTGCTCCAGAGGGGTCCAACTGTACAGCAGGGTGCTACAAACTGTGCTGAGAAAGAAAAGAAAAAAAATTAATACATTGATGTTGAATAGCCCTGGCTGAAAATGAAAAACAAGGTTAGACATGTAAATGTAAACATTGTGAATTCATAAATGTGTTGTGGAATATTTACCTTATGCTCAACATTGTCTCCCAGAGGAACGACAGGGCTCTTGCATATTTGTAGTGGCTCCTGCGTCCTCCAGATCCACTCGGGCCCGCATCTCCTTGTTGAACTCCTTCTTGAAGCGATCCCTCCCTGAGTGACCGCCACCGTGTGATTACCCTTTCACCTGTAAAATGAAAACACAAATTGGTTAAAACACATACCGTTCTGCAACCTAAAACCCATAACTGTGAATACTTACACGCTTGAGTCTGCTGCTGAGGTTCGAGGTGCTCCCAGTTGTCCTCAACGATAAAACAGACTTGCTCCCAGAGCCGACGGGTGACAAATTGATCAGCATGGCTGCGGTCATGCATGTTCCACAGAGGCTCCCGTTCTCGTACCTCTTCAATGAGGTGGTCCACGTCAAGACAGCCTTCCTCTCCATCCGATTCGGGAGCACGCTATGAAGACTGTTAAAAAATAAACAAACAAAACATTAAACTGCAAACCACATCTAAGTTTTATAAAAAAAAAAAAAATTACTTACTCCATGCTGACCGCAGCGTCGATTGCGACGCCGACCCTGGGAGCTGCTGGGAGGATCTCGATGGTGCTGGCCAGAATGTGCAGCAGACTAGAAAAAAAAATTATGTTTGATTCAGGCATATGTTTTGCGTGTAATGTGATTTTTATGTGTTGGGTTCACTGTGATGTCTGTAGGAACTGTTTCTGAGAAACTTACACTATGCGCAGCCGCTCCAGGCATTTCTCCACCCTGTCAGTCTTCTTCTGGGAGGCCCTCTGCTGCTCCAGGTCCTGTGACAACATGATTAATGCATACAGTTTAACCCAAAATTTAATCCCTTAACGACCGCCGATACGCCTTTGAACGGCGGTCATTAATGGTACTTAAACCACAGCGCCGTTAATTAATGGCGCTGTGGAAAAAGCCTATAGCGCCCCCCAGAGTCGGATTTTCTCTGGGGTCTCGGCTACCGAGGGTAGTCGAGCCCAGAGAACATGATTCGGGTTGGTTTTTACCGACCCCGCTTTTGCGATCGCCGTTATTATCCCTATAATGGCGATCGCAAAAAAAAAGCTATTTTCCCTTTAATTTCTCTCTCCTCTGATGTGATTGCACATCAGAGGGGAGAGAAATGGGGTCACCAGGACCCCCGATCAGCCCCCCATGCCTCCCGGTGTCCCCCCAGGTCTCCTGTGGCTCCCGCAGCTCCCGGCGTCTTTTTCCGGTAAAAAAAAATGGCGGGCGCATGCGCGGTAATTAGGGTCCCCCCCAGTCCCCCGCTTTTGCGATCGCCGCTATTAACCCTATAACGGCGATCGCAAAAGAAAAAAAAAAGACGCGATCCTGCCTGCAATTTCTCTTCCCTCTGATGTGCGATCACATCAGAGGGGAGAGAAATAGGGTCCCCAGGACCCCCGATCTCCCCCCGGTACCTGTAGGTGTTCCCCCATGGCCCCTCTGTGCTCCTGCAGCGCCCCCTGCAGTCATCTTCACCCTGTAAAAAAAAATGGCGGGCTCATGCGCAGTGCGCCCGCCGACTCTGCCTATCACAGTGATCAAAATAAAAAAAACAGTACATAAACCCCCCCTTTATCAGCCCCTTTGTTAGGGACATATAATAAAATAAAGACATTTTATTTATTTTTATTTTTCCATTAGGGTTAGGGTTCGGGTTATAATTAGGGTTAGGGTTACAATTAGGGTTAGGGTTAGCATTAGGGTTAGGGTTAGGCTGGGTTCATACTGCATTATGGCAGTCTGTTAACGCTGCCATTCACCCCCATTTGAGGGCGCATCGCGACGCATGTCGTAAAGCGGCATGCATTCGCGACTTGCCGTCATTCAGTGACGGAGCCTCAGACGCGGCCTGCAGCACCTGGGCTCAGTCACCGCTAGCACAGATGAATCATCTGCTGATTCCTCTGCGCTAGCGGGTATAGCATAACGCGATCGCGTTAGGCTATACCGTTACCAGCCCGTCAACGCTATGTGTTGAACGGGCTGGTAAAACGCAATATGATCCTAGCCTTAGTGTTAGGGTTGTAATTAGGGTTAGGGTTGGAATTAGGGTTAGGGTTACAATTAGGGTTAGGGTTACAATTAGGGTTGGGATTAGGGTTAGGGGTGTGTTGGGGTTAGGGTTGGAGCTAGAATTGAGGGGTTTCCACTATTTAGGCACATCAGGGGTCTCCAAACACGACGTGGCGTTCAAAAAGTCAAATGGCGCTCCCTCCCTTCCGAGCCCTGCCGTGCGCCCAAACAGTGGTTTACCCCAACATATGGGTATCAGCGTACTCAGGACAAATTGCAAACCAATTTTGGGGTTCTAATTTCTCCTGTTACCCTTGGGAAAATAAAAAATAGCTGGCTAAATAATCATTTTTGAGGAAAAAATGATTTTTTATTTTCACGGTTCTGCGTTATAAATTTCTGTGAAACACTTGGGGGTTCAAAGTGCTCACCACACATCTAGATAAGTTCCTTAAGGGGTCTAGTTTCCAAAGTGGGGTCACTTGTGGAGGGTTTCCACTGTTTAGACACATCAGGGGGTCTACAAACACGACGTGGTGTTCAAAAAGTCAAATGGCGCTCCCTCCCTTCCGAGCCCTGCCGTGCGCCCAAACAGTGGTTTATGCCAACATATGCGGTATCAGCGTACTCAGGACAAATTGCACACCCATTTTGGGGTTCTAATTTCTCCTGTTACCCTTGGGAAAATAAAAATAGCTGGCTAAAAAAATCATTTTTGAGGAAAAAAATGATTTTTTATTTTCATGGCTCTGCGTTTATAAATTTCTGTCAAGCACTTTGGGGTTCAAAGTGCTCACCACACATCTAGATAAGCTCCTTGGGGGGTCTAGTTTCCAAAATGGTGTCATTTGCAGGGGGTTTCTACTGTTTAGGCACATTAAGGGCTCTGCAAACACAACATGATGCCCGCAGAACATTCCATCAAAGTCTGCATTACAAAATGGCACTCCTTCCTTTCCAAGCTCTCCCATGCGCCCAAACAGTGGTTTCACCCCACATATGGGGCATCAGCATTCTCAGGAAAAATTGCACAACAACTTTTGGGGTCCAATTTTTCCTGTTACCCTTGGGAAAATAAAATATTAGCAGGCTAAAGAATCATTTTTGAGGAAAAAAATGATTTTTTATTTTCACGGCTCTACGTTATAAACTTCTGTGAAGCACTTGGGGGTTCAAAGTGCTCACCACATATCTAAATAAGTTCCTTAAGGGGTCTAGTTTCCAAAATGGTGTCATTTGTGGGGGTTTCCACTGTTTAGGTGTATCAGTGGCTCTCCAAACACGACATGGCGTCCAATTTCAATTCCAGCCAATATTGGTTTGAAAAAGTCAAACGGCACTCCTTCCCTTCCAAGCCCTGCCGTGTGCCCAAACAGTGGTCCCCCCCACATATGGGGTATCAGCGTACTCAGGACAAATTGGAAAACAACTTTTGTGGTCTAATTTCTCCTGTTACCCTTGGGAAAATAAAAATTGGGGACTAAATCATCAGGTTTGTGGAAAAAATATGATTTTTTATTTTCACGCCCGGGCGTTATAAACTTCTGTGAAGCACTTGGGGGTGCAATGTGCTCACCAGACATCTAGATAAGTTCCTTAGGGGGTCTAGTTTCCAAAATGGGGTCACTTGTGGGGGGTTTCCACTGTTTAGACACATTAGGGCCTCTACAAACGCGACATGGTGTCCAGCCAATTCTGCGTTGAAAAAGTCAAACGGCGCTCCTTCCCTTCCAGGCTCTGCCATGCACCCAAACAGTGGTTTACCCCCACATATGGAGCATCAGCATACTCAGGACAAATTGCACAAAAACTTTTGGGGTCTTGTTACCCTTGAGAAGATAAAAATTGGGGTGAAAAGATCGTTTTTGTGGAAAAAATATGATTTTTTATTTTCACGGTTCTATGTTATAAACTTCTGTGAAGCACTTGGGGGTGCAAAGTGCTCACCACACATCTAGATAAGTTCCTTAGGGGGTCTAGTTTCCAAAATGGGGTCACTTGTGGGGGGTTTCCACTGTTTAGACACATCAGGGTCTCTACAAACGCGACATGGCGTCCAGCCAATTCTGCGTTGAAAAAGTCAAACGTCGCTCCTTCCCTTCCAAGCTCTGCCATGCACCCAAACAGGGGTTTACCCCTACATATGGGGTATCAGCATGCTCAGGACAAATTGCACAAAAACTTTTGGGGTCTTGTTTCCCTTGGGAAAATAAAAATTGGGGTGAAAAGATCGTTTTTGTGGAAAAAATATGATTTTTTATTTTCACGGTTCTATGTTATAAACTTCTGTGAAGCACTTGGAGGTTCAAAGTGCTCTCCACACATCTAGATAAGTTCCTTAGGGGGTCTAGTTTCCAAAATGGGGTCACTTGTGGGGGGGTTTCCACTGTTTAGACACATCAGGGCCTCTACAAAAGCGACATGGCATCCAGCCAATTCTGCGCTGAAAAAGTCAAACGGCGCTCCTTCCCTTGCGACCTCTGCCGTGCGCCCAAAAAGTGGTTTACTCCCACATATGGGGTATCAGCGTATTCAGGAGAAATTTAACAAAAAAATTTGTGGTTAATTTTTTCTTTTAACACTTGTGAAAATAAAAAAAATTGTTTTTTGCAAAAAAAAGTTAAATGTTAATTTTTTCCTTCCACATTGCTTCAGTTCCTGTGAAGCACGTAAAGGGTTAATAAACTTCTTGAATGTGGTTTTGAGCACCTTGAGGGGTGCAGTTTTTAGAATGGTGTCACTTTTGGGTATTTTCTATCATATAGACCCATCAAAGTGACTTCAAATGTGATGTGGTCCCTAAAAAAAAAAATGGTGTTGTAAAAATGAGAAATCGCTGGTCAAATTTTAACCCTTATAACTTCGTAACGAAAAAAATTTTGTTCCCAAAATTGTGCTGATGTAAAGTAGACATCTGGGAAATGTTATTTATTAAGAAATTTGTGTGGCGTATCTCTCTGATTTAAGGGCATAAAAATTTAAAGTTTGAAAATTGCTAAATTTTCAAAATTTTCGCCATATTTCTGTTTTTTTCATAAATAAACACAAGTTATATCAAAGAAATTTTACCACTAACGTGAAGTACAATATGTCACGAAAAAAGAATCTCAGAATCAGCGGGATTCATTAAAGCGTTCCAGAGTTATAACCTCATACAGTGACAGTGGTCAGAATTGTAAAAATTGGCCCGGTCATTAAGCTGCAAAATGGCTCTGTCACTAAGGGATTAACCCTTAACCCCCAAGGGTGGTTTGCACGTTAATGACCGGGCCAATTTTTACAATTCTGACCACTGTCTCTTTATGAGGTTATAACTCTGGAATGCTTCAACGGATCTTCGCAATTCTGAGACTGTTTTCTCGTGACATATTGTAATTCACGTTAGTGGTAAAATTTCTTCGATATAATCTGCGTTTATTTTTTAAAAAAAACGCAAATATGGCGAAAATTTTGAAAATTTTGCAATTTTCAAACTTTGAATTTTTATTCCCTTAAAACAGAGAAATATGTCACACAAAATCGTTAAGAAATAACATTTCCCACATGTCTACTTTACATCAACACAATTTTGGAACCAAAATTTTTTGTTGTTAGGAAATTATAAGGGTTAAAATTTGACCAGCGATTTCTCATTTTTACACAAAAATTTGCAAAGCCATTTTTTTTATGGACCACCTCATATTTGAAGTCACTTTGAGGGGTCTATATAGCAGAAAATACCCAAATGTGACACCATTCTAAAAACTGCACCCCTCATGGTACTCAAAACCACATTCAAGAATCTTATTAACCCTTCAGGTGCTTCACAGGAGCTGAAGCAACGTGGAAGGACAAAATGAATATTTAACTTTTTAGCCACAAAAATTATCTTTTACAAACTTTTTTTTATTTTCACAAGGGTAAAAGAAGAAAATGGACAGATAAAGTTGTTGTGCAACTTTTCCTGAGTACGCCAATACCCCATATGTGGGGCAAAACCACTGTTTGGGCACACGGCAGAGCTCGTAAGGGAAGGAGCGCCGTTTGACTTTTTCAAACTAAAATTGGCTGGAATTGAGATTGGATGCCATGTCGCGTTTGGAGAGCCCCTGATGCGCCTAAACAGTGGAAACCCCCCACAAGTGACACCATTTTGGAAACTAGACCCCTAAGGAACTTATGTAGATCTGTTGGGAGCACTTTGAACCCCCAAGTGTTTCACAAAAGTTTATAATGCCTGGGTGTGAAAAAAAACAAACAATTTTCCACAAAAATGATTTTTAGTCCCAAATTTTTGATTTTTCCCATGGAAATTGGACCACAGAAGTTGTTGTCCTATTTGTCCTGAGCACGCTGATACCCCATACGTGGGGGGGGGACTGTTTGGGCGCACGGCAGGGCTTGGAAAGGAAGTAGTAACGTTTTGGAATGCAGACGTTGATGGGGTCATGTTCCGCTTGCAGTGCCCCAGATGAGCCTAAACAGTGGAAACCCCCCACAAGTGACCCTATTTAGGAAACTAGACCCCCTAAGGAACTTATCTAGATCTTTGGTGAGCACTTTGAACCCCCAAGTGTTTCACACAAGTTTATAATGCCTGGGCATGAAAATAAAAAATCCTATTTTTTTACCATAAAAATTATCTTTTAGTCACTAATTTTTTATTTTCCCAAGGGTAACAGGAGAATTTGGACCACAAAAGTTGTTGTCCAATTTGTCCTGAGTACGCTGATACCCCATATGTGGGGGGGGAACCACTGTTTGGGCACACGGCAGAGCTCGAAATGGAAGGAGCACCATTTGACTTTTTCCAACCAGAATTGGCTGGAATTGAGATTGGACGCCATGTTGCATTTGGAGAGATGTGCCTAAACAGTGGAAACCCCCACAAGTGACCCCATTTGGGAAACAAGACCCCTAAGGAACTTATCTAGATCTTTGGTGAGCAATTTGAACCCCTAAGTGCTTCACACAAGTTTATAACATAGAGCCGTAAAATTAAAAAATCATATTTTTTCCACAAAAATGATCTTTTCACCCCAATTTTTATTTTCCCAAGGGTAACAAGACTCCAAAAGTTATTGTGTAATTTGTCCTGAGTGCGCTGATACCCCATATGTGGGGGTAAACTACTGTTTGGGTGCATGGCAGAGTTTGGAAGGGAAGGAGCGCTGTTTGACTTTTTCAACACAGAATTGGCTGGATGCCATGTTGTGTTTGGAGAGCTCCTGATCTGCCTAAACAGTGGAAACCCCAGACAAATGACACCATTTTGGAAACTAGACCCCTCAAGGAACTTATCTAGATGAGTGTTGAGCACTGTGAACCCCGAAGTGCTTCACAGAAGTTTATAACGTACAGCCGTAAAAAAAAAAAATCCTTTTTTTTACAAAAATGATTTTTTTCGCCCCCAATATTTTATTTTCACAAGGGTAACAGGAGAAATTGGACCCCAAAAGTTGTTGTCCAATTTGTCCTGAGTACGCTGAAAACCAATATGTGGGAGAAAACTACTGTATGGGCACACGTTGGGACTCGGACGGGAAGTAGTGACGTTTTGGATTGCAGACTTTGATGGAATGGACTGGGGGCGTCATGTCGCATTTGGAGAGCCCCTGAAGCGCCTAACCAGTGGAAATTCCCCACAAGTGACCCCATTTTGGAAAATAGACCCCACAAGGAACTTATCTAGATGTGTGGTGAGCGCTATGAAGCCCCAAGTGCTTCACAGAAGTTTAAATGATATTTTCGCCACCCAGTTTTTTATTTTCCAAAGGGTAACAGAAGAAATAGGACAAATTGCACAATAACTCTTGGGGTCCAGAGTACGCTGATACCCCATATGCGGGGTAAACTACTGTTTGGGCGCATGGCAGAGCTCAGAAGTGAAGGAGCACCGTTTGACTTTTTCAACGCAGAATTGGCTGGAATTGAGATCAGAAGCCATGTCACATTTGGAGAGCCCCTGATGTGCCTAAACAGTGGAAACCCCCCAATTCTAACTCCAACCCTAACCCAACACACCCCTAACCCTAGTCCCAACCCTAACCACAAACCTAACCCTAACACACCCCTAACCCTAATCCCAACCCTAACCCTAACTTTAGCCGCAACCCTAACCCTAACCCTAATGGGAAAATGGAAATAAATACATTTTTTTAATTTTATTATTTTTCTCTAAGGGGATGATAAAGGGGGGTTTGATTTACTATTCATAGCGGGTTTTTATGATTGGCAGCTGTCACGCTAAAAGACGCTTTTTATTGCAAAAAATAGTTTTTGCATCACCACATTTTGAGAGCTATAATTTTTGCATATTTTGGCCAGAGTCATGTGAGCTCTTATTTTTTGCGGTACGAGTTGACGTTTTTATTGGTACCATTTTTGAGCATGTGACATTTTTTGATCGCTTTTTATTTCGATTTTTGGGAGGTTAGAATGAACAAAAATCAGCAATTCATGAATTTCTTTCGGGGGAGGCGTTTATACCGTTCCGCGTGTGGTAAAATTGATAAAGCAGTTTTATTCTTCGGATTAGTAAGATTACGGCGATACCTCATTTATCATTTATCATTTTTTTTAAGTTTTGGTGCTTTTATAGAATAAAAACAATTTTATATAAAAAATTATTATTTTTGCATCGCTTTATTCTGTGAGCTATAACTCTTTTATTTTTTCGCTGTTGATGCTGTGTGGTAGCTCGTTTTTTGCGGGACAAGATGACGTTTTCAGTGGTACCATGATTAATTATATCGGTCTTTTTGATCGCGTGTTATTCTACTTTTTGTTCAGCAGTATGATGATAAAGCATTGATTTTTTGCTATGTTTTTTTTTTTGAAAGGGTTCACTAAAGGGGTTAACTAGTGGGACAGTTTTATAGGGGGGTCGTTACGGATGCGGCGATACCAAATATGTGTACTTTTATTGTTTTGTTTTTTTTTTTACAGGAAAAAATGAATTTTTGGGGGAATATTTTTTTTTCTTTATTTTGGAATTTTTTTTAAAATATGTTTATTTTTATTTTTTTCACTTTTTTACTTTGTCCCAGGGTGGGACATCACTGTAAAATGTCAGATCGCTGGCGTGACAGGGTGCACAGCACTCTGTCACACCAGCGATTGCTCTGGCACTGCTGCAGGCTTCTCAGTGCCTGCTCTCAGCAGGCACTGAGGAAGCCGCCTCCCTGCAGGACCCGGCGGCCATCTTGGATCCGGGTCCTTGGAGGGAGGAAGGCCTCAGAACAGCGCAATCACATCGCGCTGTTCTGAGGGTCTCAGGGGAGCACGCAGGGAGCCCCCTCCCTGCGCGATGCTCCCCTGTGACCCTGGTATACCGCGATCATGTTTGATCGCGGTGTGCCAGGGGTTAATGTGCCGGGAGTGGTCCGTGACCGCTCCTGACACACAGTCCCGGGTGTCAGCTGTGATAATCAGCTGACACCCGGCGGCGATTAGCTGCGCTCCCCTCGGGAGCACAGCTGATCGCCTATGACGTACTATCCCGTCCATGGGAATTAAGTCCCAGGTCACATGGATGGGATAGTACGTCTGATGGCAGAAAGGGGTTAAACAATAGCAAACCAAAAAAAAAAAAATGAATTGCCTCAAATTGCCTAGGCTGTGAGGGAGGGCTCCCAGAAGAAGACATATTGTCCTGGTGTCTCAAAGTATCTGAAAGTAAAAAGACACTTGTTAGCTACTATTCTAATTATATGTAAAGCTTTATGTCCTTTAATACTTACATCAGGAGTTTACTGGCTGGCCTGGTCCCTGCTGGCTGGCCTGATCCCTGCTGACTCGTCTGGTCCCTGTTTGGATCTGCAAGTATAAAGACACTTGTTAGCAAACATACAAATTATATGTAAAGCTTTATGTCCTTTAATACTTACATCAGGAGTTTACTGGCTAGTCTGGTCCCTACTGGCTGTCCTGGTCCCAGCTTGGATCTGCAAGTATAAATAAACCTGTTAATATTAAGTGTAGGCAGTAGTGTTGAGCGATACTGCTTGGTATCGGAAAATATCGGATCGGAATGCAGTCGCCGATATCACTAAATATCGCCGATATCCGATTCCGATAGCGGAAGTCCAATGTAAGTCTATGGGAACAAAATATCGCAACTAAAAAAAACCTCTATTTCCTTGTAAACACTAAATATACACACATAGAATACAATATATATATATATATATATACATGTCATTGTGACATATATATACATATATGTATAGTTTATACACTTCTACATAGTAAAATATCCTCTGATTCAATTGCCGGGTAAAGCCGGCTTCTGTGAAAAGACAGAAGCACCCGACATGAAATGACACTTGGTGTACATAGGGTTAACCATGTCTTTTCATGTCGTTTGCAATCTGATTTGCACAAACAATTACATCAGTCTATGTGTGCAAAATTTCACACCTGTAGGGGTTAATTAAAGGTGTAAATTCGTTGTAAAAAAACGGACTTTTTTGCTACGAATTTACACCTTTAATTAACCCCTACAGGTGTGAAATTTTGCACACTTACACTCATGTAATTGTTTGTGCAAATCAGATATCAAACTACATGAAAAGACATGGTTAACTCTATGTAAACCAAGTGTCATTTCATGTCAGGTTCTGCATTTTCACAAAAGCCGGCAATTGAATTAGCGGCTATTATACTATGTAGAAGTGTATGAACTATAAATATAAATATATATATATATGTGTCACAAATTTAATGACATGTATATATATATATGAGGTGTAAAATTGCTGAAAAAAAATGCGTGGGCTCCCGCCCTATTTTCGCAACCAGACAGACAAAGCCAGTGAGTGGGGGCAGATAATAATAGCCCAGAGAGGGACCATTATTTTTGCCCCCCCCCGGCTACTAACATCTGCCCCCAGACACCCCAGAAAGGGCAAATCTCTAATTAGATTTGCCCTTTCTGGCACTTTGTCCGTCTATTCCCATTGCCCTGTAGCGGTGGCGAATGGGTTAATAAGGGGTTAAAATGACCTTGCAATTGAAAGGTCACTTTAAGCCAGGTTAATAATTGAGAGCTGTCAATTAGACAACTATCAATTATTAATCCTATTGTATGAAAGAAAAATCAAACACACACACTTTAATAAAAAAGAAGTTTAATGAAATAATCACACAGTTTTTGACCATATTTTATTTTCCTGCTAAAACCATTTCCTGTAATAAAAATAAAATAATAAAGCAAAATTATTCTTACCAATCCGATGTACAGTCAGGTCCCACGGTTAGTGTTGAGCGATAGTGCTCGATATCTAAAAATATCGTATCGAAATTGTATCGCCGATAGCACTAAATATCGTCGATATCCGATTTCGATACCGGAAGTCCCATGTAAGTCTATGGGAACAAAATATTGCAACAAAAAAAACCCTTTCTTTCGTTGTAAACACAAAATATACACACATAGAATACATATATATATATATATATATATACATGTCATTGTGACATATATATATATACATATATTTATAGTTTATACACTTCTACATAGTAAAATGGACTCTGATTCAATTGCCGGGTAAAGCCGTGACATACCCCATAGAAGTCGACGGGCTCTGTGCCGAGTACCCCAAAAACCTCTGGCTCTGTGCGACTCAACTTGGGCGTCACGAACAGGATTCTGTAGCTCGCTATAAGCGAGTCCTGTGTGCCTGAATTGAACTGGTTTTGTGCTTGAGAATTGCTAAAATCATCAGAGAATGTATTTGCCATTTTTCCGCCATATCTGCGTCACGACGAGGCACTGGTGAAGAAGAAGGGCGTGCTCTTCATGGGTGTACACACTCACTCAGTGACGCGAAAACGATGGCTCTAAATGGTACTGCAATGTAAGATCGTGCCCCACAGCTCTGGAGTTCCGCCTCCTCATCCTCCTCAGTGGGCGGAAACTAACACGAAGGTCCCGCCTCCCTACAAAAGAGGGGCCCTCTCCAGATGCTAATGACACATGTGACTTGGCAGAGATGGCTAATGGACAAGAGCAGAAGTGTGAAGGGATGGAGCAGTCAGAGCTCTCCCCCCACGGAAGCGACCCGATCGCCACGGAACCACCGTTGGGCACCCGGCCTGGAAACCCTCCTACGCTGCAAGAAGCGGAGGATACCCTAAGAGGCCTGGCCCGGCACCGGGAGGAGGTCGCCAGGATGGAAGCCAGCTGGCGTGCCCTAAAAATAAACTTGGAGCGGCGCCAATCCCTCTTACCTGAAGTGTCTGTGTGTAGCCCTGTGTGAAGGCACACACAGTACCCTGGAGGATGTGCGGAGAGGTAACAGTTTAATGCTCAATAAACATTCACTCCACCACACACTTGGACACACCCATAGGGTATGTAGCCAGTAGTCAGTTTCCTGTCGTGAGACAGGCCAGTTCAGTCTGTGAGAGTGCAGTCTGTGCAGGAAGAAAGAAGAGTTAGCAGCAGAAACTTCAGTCTCCTGTCCCAAGGACAGTGAAGTTCAGTCGACGTGCTCCTGAACTAGAAGAATACTGAGAATCTGTAGCGAGCTCCAAGGAAGAAGCAAGAAGGGACTGACTTGCATTACCTTAGGAAGTGTGGAGTGCTTATGCTACAAGCGCGAACAGGGCGAAGGGCGCAGTGGAAGAAGTTATAGCAGTGCATTAAGGATTGGACTATCCTGCACATTGTTCACCGGTCACTGGGGACCGAAGTGTCACTACAGCTTCAGGCGTAGTGGTAGAAAAACCAGAGTCTTACTGGACCTTAGGTCACAGAAAGCAGCCCTTGGAGTGTCGGTACGTAACTGGGGTCAGGGAGAGTGGGAACCTTGAGTCGATGCAGGACAACAGTAGGAACCCAGCTCTCTCAAAGGAAGGCTCCGACCACTAAACTGACCGGGCAGTACAGCTAAGGAGTTAGCTGGAGAAATCGGAGTGAACTTAGCTCTATGCAGGTTGGACTCATAATATTGGAAGTAAAGGAGGCCCCTAACCTGTTCAGCTGTTATCTCGAAGCACATCCTCCACCCGACCAGCCTCCCTGGGACCTGCCTAAACATCTGACAAGTAAAAGGTATGGAAAGACGCTGGATGGTGTGAGACTGATTTATTTATCTGCACCCGACATCATTAATACCATAGACTTTGAGGGACCAGTCCCACCTGTGGGGGACCCGTCATCTGGCTGCCACAACATCCCCTCAGAGAATTACTGCAGCGCTGGTCTTAGTGATCAGACAACTACAGGTGGCGTCACGAACTGTTATATACCAAATCCCCTGTAAATATTCCCCCCAACATACGCCTGACCGCCAGGGCCACGGACCGAGCCACGCTACCAGTGACATCCCTTATAGAAATCTACAGGCTCGGCTCCGAGTACCCCATAGCCCTGGTAACCCACAATTGTGGTGCGGGTCAACACAACAACTTGGCGTCACGAACAGGATGCGAAACTCGCAAAATTGCGAGCCCTGTGTGCCTGTGGAGGTGTTTTTGTGAAAAAGGACTGTTTGCTATTTTTAGCGCTAAAATCCGCCATTTTGCCGCCAAATTCACGCCCTCAGGCGCTGGAGAAGAAGGTGGGCGTGGATTCGTGGGCGTGTGCCCCCCTGTGGCGCGAAGAGAATGCCTGCCCTCTCAAAGTGCTATTACAATATGCGATCCTGCCCTACAGCAAAGGAGGTCCGCCTCCTCTTCACCTTCCCTGCGAGGAGGAGGAGACGCAAACCCCGCCTCCACGGAAGAGACCGGACGGCTCTGGTAGAAGAAGAGAGAGTGTTCTGGAACATGATGGAGGCAGGATGTGTGCAGCCGAGCAGGGAAGCGGTGGAAGGCAGGCCCCGTTCCCCAGCCAAGCTGCCACTAGAACCAGAACCATCTGTGGTCCTGCACCTGCAGCAAGCCTTGCTGGAGATTGGAGAGGAAAATGCAAGGTTAAAGAAGATGATCTTGCAACAACCTGGCATGGAGGAGATCGAGAGACGCCGGCGTAACCAGATACAGCGGCGGCTGTGGGACGCGGTGCTCTCTCCCCTCGACGACCCTCCACGATTTGAATTACCAAAACTTCTGCTGCCCAAGGCTAAGGAGCAACCGGAGGCTACCCCAAAAGGACCGACCCTGATCCTACCGATGGAGCGGTGGAAGCGAAGGAGGTTGAGGAGGTACCGCCAGTTCCGGAACGCCCGCCCGGCCAGGAGGCCGCAGCAGATGATCGATCCCCGGTAGGGACACCGGAGGGGTCCTGTCCATCATTACCAGACGTCGACTGGGATGAGATGGCGCGCCTGGATGACGTCACCTACGCCGCCCAGTGGGAACGTGAGTGGCAGCGTCGCGAAGAGGAACAGCGACGCCGGCAGGAGGAAGAGCGGGAAGTGCAGCGGAATCGGCAGCGGCAGTACGAGCAGCTGATTGCGGATAAGGAAAGTGTCCGCCGGGAAAAAGGTACTCTAAGGGAACCGCGGCGGCAGGGGTGTGTGACAGAGTTCCAGCTCCGGAAGGGCTGGGGCTTCATTAGAGAACCGGGCCTCTACCCAGGGGTCTTTGTCAGTCGAAGGGACGTAGAATCCCACCTGCCCATCGGCCATCCCGGGAGGGACCTAATCAATGGGGACATAGTAACCTATACACGGCACTGGGGTATGAAAGGATGGTATGCCTTAAATGTCGCAGTCGTCAGAGACCCCGTCCCCGACGCAGGTAACGTCACCATTGCCAGCGCGTCACAGTCCCGAGCTCCCGCTGCACCAGGCTGTGCCCCGGCATCGCCCCATGAACGTACGTCACAGTTGGAAGCGCCCCCTGCATATTCTACTCTGCCAGTGCCTCGTACCAAGACACAAGCTACGACTCATTCCAAATCGCAATTTGCACCGCCGGATATAGCGGCACCAACAGCGACACCTTCGGAGATACCGCTTGCGTCCTACATGATGGAGTCACCCGATGGGACCGTAGTGAGGATGAAAACAGTCGCTACTCAGACTTGGATAGCAGGTCACGACCTATTTGTCATGTGCTCTAAAGAGCATCGCATTGTTCCAGCCCCCGGGATGGAAAGTGTAACTGAAGTTAGCAAGAAAATGTGAAGAACGGTAGGACCCAGACAGGGTTTACCGCAACTAAGAAGATGTAAAAAGTTTTTGATAAAAGAAATAATTGCTGTTTTGCACTTTATTGCCAAATGTATCTATGTTTTCTATAATGAGTAGAATGCCTGGCTGGGTACAAAAATGAAAATTTGAAAAAGTTGATTGCATAGTTTTACATATAGAATACCCTGGTTGGGTAAATACCGTGAGAAGTATAATGTGAGTTTCAGAAGTTATCAATATGTGTCTTTTATTATGTCATGGACTGAGAGGCTGAGGACTGTGCCAGCCCAGAACTTATCTTTGTACATAGTTGCGCTTCGGTGCATTATATTGGTTTTACATGAAACCACAGCACAATTATTACCTCTGAATATAAAACCCGTGTGGTGTGGCACTGAGCGAGGTCTGCAGTCAGATGTCCTGCAGCCCACCCAGGACCCACGTTGAAGGTTTGGTGCGGGTCCTTCACAAGAATGTTGTTGATATGATATATTTATGGAAAGTATGTTTTGTATTTTCTATGTCTAATGTTTGAATGCAACGTTTAAGAAATTCTTACCTCCCGGATGGGAAGAGTTTAATGTTTATTGTTAATACAAAACAAAATGTCTTCTTGTATTTCACAGCCCGGGAGTGCTGTATTTTACCATGGGGAATGTGTAGCCCTGTGTGAAGGCACACACAGTACCCTGGAGGATGTGCGGAGAGGTAACAGTTTAATGCTCAATAAACATTCACTCCACCACACACTTGGACACACCCATAGGGTATGTAGCCAGTAGTCAGTTTCCTGTCGTGAGACAGGCCAGTTCAGTCTGTGAGAGTGCAGTCTGTGCAGGAAGAAAGAAGAGTTAGCAGCAGAAACTTCAGTCTCCTGTCCCAAGGACAGTGAAGTTCAGTCGACGTGCTCCTGAACTAGAAGAATACTGAGAATCTGTAGCGTGCTCCAATGAAGAAGCAAGAAGGGACTGACTTGCATTACCTTAGGAAGTGTGGAGTGCTTATGCTACAAGCGCGAACAGGGCGAAGGGCGCAGTGGAAGAAGTTATAGCAGTGCATTAAGGATTGGACTATCCTGCACATTGTTCACCGGTCACTGGGGACCGAAGTGTCACTACAGCTTCAGGCGTAGTGGTAGAAAAACCAGAGTCTTACTGGACCTTAGGTCACAGAAAGCAGCCCTTGGAGTGTCGGTACGTAACTGGGGTCAGGGAGAGTGGGAACCTTGAGTCGATGCAGGACAACAGTAGGAACCCAGCTCTCTCAAAGGAAGGCTCCGACCACTAAACTGACCGGGCAGTACAGCTAAGGAGTTAGCTGGAGAAATCGGAGTGAACTTAGCTCTATGCAGGTTGGACTCATAATATTGGAAGTAAAGGAGGCCCCTAACCTGTTCAGCTGTTATCTCGAAGCACATCCTCCACCCGACCAGCCTCCCTGGGACCTGCCTAAACATCTGACAAGTAAAAGGTATGGAAAGACGCTGGATGGTGTGAGACTGATTTATTTATCTGCACCCGACATCATTAATACCATAGACTTTGAGGGACCAGTCCCACCTGTGGGGGACCCGTCATCTGGCTGCCACAACATCCCCTCAGAGAATTACTGCAGCGCTGGTCTTAGTGATCAGACAACTACAGGTGGCGTCACGAACTGTTATATACCAAATCCCCTGTAAATATTCCCCCCAACATACGCCTGACCGCCAGGGCCACGGACCGAGCCACGCTACCAGTGACATCCCTTATAGAAATCTACAGGCTCGGCTCCGAGTACCCCATAGCCCTGGTAACCCACAATTGTGGTGCGGGTCAACACATCTGTACCGGAAGGTGAGGCACCCGTTGTAGTAGAGGAGCCCTTGCAATGTGATCCGGTTGATGTTGTCGCAGTGGAGGCACCCGTTCCTGCAAAAACCGCAGCACCGGCAGCACCCCAGATCCCGCTGTCTGCCCCCGTCGCTGAGACAGAAGAAGCGACACCCGTCCTCATGGAGGAGGCCGCGCAGGCACCAGAGGTCTACCTGCCTGTACCGGAGCCCCGACTGTCATCTGATTTAGAGCCATCTGCTTCCTCCGCAGGGGAGCGCCGCCAGAACTGGGGGGCGCCAGGAGAGCTGCCGCAAACCGGACATCGCAAGCTGCAGTGGAGTGGTGGAGACATGGAGCTGCTGGTGGAGGAGAATTTCAACCGGCGTCAGGAGGAAGAGTGGAGACGTTGGGAGCGGGAAGCAGAGCGACAAAGGGAGCAGCGAGAATCCCAAAAACTTTGCCAACGTCACCTGGAGAAGGACCGGGCAGATAAGGACCGGATGAGAAAGGATAAAGGAACCCTGTGTGAGCCGCGGCGTAAGGGTGCAGTACGGAGCTTTAAATTGAAAGGTGGTTGGGGCTTCATCCAGGAGCCTGGACTTTATTTAGAAGTTTTTGTAACCCGGCGGGACGTGGAGGCTCACCTCCCAGAAGGACACCCGGTGAGGGACCTGTTGCCAGGAGACTTGGTGACTTACACCCGACACTGGGGTTACAATGGATGGTACGCCCTAAATGTTACCAGGTGCGACCCCTACTCCCCAGAGTGTCAGAAACCTGTGAGACCCTCGGAGCCTTCAGCCTCCCACATCCAGGCCTCTGCAAAAGTGCCCACCCCACGCCGTAAATCTCCCCAGCCTCCCTCAGTGGTCTCCTCAGCAGCCCAGCTATGGACATGATAAGTATAGCTGGCCCGTACCCGGCGCCTGTTAGGCCCCCTGGGGTTCGTTCAGTCCGTGACATAGGGCTCCAGACCCGGAGGGAGATGAAAGAGGTGGCCACACAGACCCAGATAGCGGGTCATGACGTCACTGTACAGGCCACACGACGTCATCAGGTCCTGGTGGTCCTTGGTGTCTCGGATGTTTGGCAAGCACCAGAAGAGTACCAGGTGATACCTGGAACACCCCTGCCAAAGAATTATAAATAACCCGGACAGGGTCCCTTATGTAAATAGTTAAATTGTTTATTACCCGGACGGGTGAATGTTCATAAAAAAGTTTTTTTAATTTAATAAAAAAAAAAAAACACAGTTTTCATTACTTTTATTACAGTCTCATCCTGCGACGCCATCGATCTCCTGTAAAAAAAAAAAAAAAAAGTATACCACCTGACCGACGCAGTCCATAGTAACGAGTGTCCCACGACGATCCAGCTCTGCTACATCAGAATGACAGGCAGAGTCTGTCATCCCGGCGCAGCACAGCTGATTACCTGCTTCCCCGGTGGTGAGTCATCGGACTGACTGCTTTACGGCCGGGATTACCCAGCAGTCACTGCAGTTATCGCGAAAAAACTGCATGTGACCGCCAGGGAGAAGATAATGGCGGCCATCAAGCAGTCCAGGACGTGACCGCCGGAGATCTTCTGCCAGGTAAGTGCCGCTGACTCCTGACAGACCCGACCGACGGACACTCACAGTGACAGTGACAAATCCGATTCCGGTATTCGATAAGACGAAAATATCGAAACGAATTATCGAAAGGCCGATAGAGCTAATATCGGTCGATAGCCGATATTTGCATTATCGTATCGCTCAACACTACCCACGGTGTAATCCTTCAGAAAGGGTTAATGTTTACTGCAGGGACCGCAGCTAATGCTGCAGCCTCACAGTAAACCCCCAAATGAATGAGTTCCTCTCCTGGCTGACAGGAGAGGAAGTGGAAAGCTTAATTGATTGCTTTCCACTTTCACTTCAGGTCAGCCAGGGACACAATCAGTGACGTCAGAGGGAACTGGTTAACAAAAATAGGGGATCCCCTCGAAAAAAATTGGCGTGGGGTCCCCCCTATTTTTGTTAACCAGCCAGATGAAGCAGACCGCTGAGGCCTGGATTTTCAGGCTGTTAAGGAGCCAAGATCCATGGACCTTGCCAGCCTGATAATACCAGGCCACAGCAGTCTGCATATCTTGGCTGATTAACAAAAATAGGGGATCCCCTCGAAAAAAATTGGCGTGGGGTCCCCCCTATTTTTGTTAACCAGCCAGGTGAAGCAGACCGCTGAGGCCTGGTTTTTCAGGCTGGTAAGGATCCAATATCCATGGACCTTGCAAGCCTGATAATACCAGGCCACAGCAGTCTGCTTAGCTTGGCTGGTTAACAAAAATAGGGGATCCCCTCGAAAAAAAAACGGCGTAGGGGTCCCCCTATTTTTGTTAACCAGCCAAGTAAAATGCAGACTGCTGCGGCCTGGTATTAAAAGACTGTCAAGGCCCATGGATTTTGGCCCTCAACAGCCTGATAATACCAGGCTACAGCAGCCCCACATTTGGCGCATCAAAAGATGTGCCAATTGTGGCACTTTACCCGGCTCTTCCCACTTGCCCTGTAGCGGTGGCAAGCGGGGTAATAAGGGGTTAATGTCACCGTTGATTGCACGGTGACAATAAGCCCGGTTAATAATGGAGAGGCGTCAATAAGACACCGATCCATTAATTAATCCCAAAGTTATTAAATGCATAAAAAAAAGACAAAGCAAGAAAAAAGTATTTTAATGAAATAAAAGAGACAACACAGTTTTCATTTCTTTTATTGTACTCTCATTCCTGCGACGCCATCGATCTCCTGTAAAAAAGAAAAAAAACAAACCAACAGTATACCACCTGTCCGACGCAGTCCATAACGACAGTCCCACGACGATCCAGCTCTGCTACATCGCAATGACAGGCAGAGCCTGTCATCCCGGCGCAGCACAGCTGATTACCTGCTTCCCCGGCGGTGACGTCATCGGACTGACTGCTTTACGGCCGGGATTACCCAGCAGTCACTGCAGTTATCGCGAGAAACTGCATGTGACCGCCGGGGAGAAGAGGATGGCGGCCATGAAGCAGTCCAGGCCGTGACCGCCGGAGATCTTCTGCCAGGTAAGTGCCGCTGACTGAAGACCGACGACGGACACTGACAGTGACAGACCCGACCGACGGACACAGACAGTGACAGTGACAAATCCGATTCCGGTATTCGATAGACGAAAATATCGGTATTCGGAATCGAAAGGCCGATACAGCTAATATCGGCCGATACCCGATATTTGCAGTATCGTATCGCTCAACACTAGTAGGCAGCTGAATAAGAAAATAAAAGGTAGCTTGGGTAGTAGGATTTCAAACCATTCCCCCATTAAATAATCTCCATAGGATCACCACCCTAAAAAACATGCTAATTTAAATAGGTTTCAAAACCACCCCGCTCAAATTTTATATCTGAGCAATGTTCAAGCAGGCAAACCAACACCATTCTGTAACCCCAAAAAATATACCAAGGCCCATAAGTCTGAACTTGATATACTCCTTACATAAAATGTGTGATGCACAAGCTGCCAAACCCTCAAGCTCCTGTTACACCCCAAAGAAAAGGAACCTAGGCATTGCAAACAATACCCTTCTTCAAACCCCTCACTTGAAGATCTATTCACCACAGATGCTCTTTAAAAATACCCCTTTTAAAAATTAAAATACCAAAGTTCTGCTTAACATTTTTATACACCTTTTATTTTAACAAATAGACCCGCAACCAACATGTATTGCATGTTGTGCTTTCCTGTTTTTCATAAACCACACTTTAAAAGTTACCTTGGTGAAATGATACTATGACAACAGAAACTAAATCTCCGAGCACTTCCAAATACTCGGAGACCACCCGAGCGTGCTCAGGAAAACCCGAGCAACGAGTATACTCTCTCATCACTAGCGGTCATTTGTTCATTTTCATTTTGTTTCATTCACCTTTTTTGTTGTAAAATTTTTCAACCTGAACAATCATGGCTTGCCCCCCCTAGTTTTGATCCTGGGTACACCCATGTTTGTATGTAACCCGTTCTCATGTACAGCACCATGGAACTAATGGCGCTATATATTAATAATAATAATTAATAATAATATAATTTATGAAGGAGGGACTCTGAAAGTCACAATTTTTTTTTTCAGAGTCATTAGGGGGCCATCATTATTTGTAAAGGGCCATCAGGCGGCCCTTACTATTGTTAGAGCTGGCCCTCACTATTATCAGAGGGCCAGCAGCTAGCCTTCACTAAGCATTTTTGGAGACTTTGCATAGGCGTATATTGATACTGCAATATAATTTATCCATCTGAGATGGCAAATTTTCTTTTTCGTATTAATACGGTTTAAGTTTGATACTTGGAGGGCCAGTTATAGAGGGACAGCAGGCGGACGCCACTATTTTTAGAGGGTCAGCAGGCGTCTTGTGGACAGATGTTAATAAGATAGAGTTTTTGGTAAGACACATTATTCTACTGTTTACTGTAAATGGAATGAGGCCTACAAAGAAAAGAACACAGTAATTACAGTGAAATATGGTGGCGGTTCAAATACATTTTGGGGTTGTTTTGCTGCCTCTGGACCTGGGTGACTTGACTGTGTTCAAGGCATCATAAAATGTGAAGATTCACAAAGGATTTGAGGTCCCAATGTAGTGCCCGGGGTGTGAAAGCTGGGTTTGCATCCTAGGTCAAGAATCTTCCAGCAGGACAATGACCCCAAGCGCAGATAAGAGCAGTGTTATTACACTAGAATAGAATCTATTT
This sequence comes from Oophaga sylvatica, assembly GCA_033576555.1. Taxonomy (NCBI): domain Eukaryota; kingdom Metazoa; phylum Chordata; class Amphibia; order Anura; family Dendrobatidae; genus Oophaga; species Oophaga sylvatica. The sequence goes on from JARQOD010000676.1 coordinate 112,096, forward strand.
GAATTAGACCTGAAAAAAGCAATTAGTTTAATGTAGCAGCATCAAGGACTGTTATTTCATCAGCCCTGCTGGGGAATATCGTGGAACGTTTTGCATCTACTCAGCCTGATATGGAGGAGACCAGGATCTACTGTACTTACTGTACAAACTCTCCTGTCCCAGCTAGGAAATCCTGTATGTGTGGCGCCCCTGAGGGTCCAGTCGCCACAGAGGTGCTGCATCTCAGCCAGAGATGTGGTATCCCAACTTTCAGGTAAGATCGAGACACTACACCTGGCTCTGGCAACACTGCATCCATCACACACACTAGCTGAGTTCAGCTAACATGTCTACAGCTAGCAAAGGGTGTTAGATGGTGGGTGGAGCTTGAGGGTCAGAGCAGGTGTTAGAGGGAAGTGAGAGGGAGTCTCCCCTTTGGGGAGGACCGAGATAGACATGTTACACAGCTCTCCCATAGGGGAGAGGGGGAAGAGATACAACCATGCAGCAGGCTCCGTGTCTCGAGGAGCTGCTCACAGAGTGAAAGATAGTACAGAAGGCTCTGGAAGGGAGAAAGGGATTTCTCAGAGGCACGGCAGAGCAAGAGGCTACCCATGGGGCTCGTTCCAGGACTGGCGGGTACCAGCTGGGAGAGTCCAGGACGTAGAAGGGACTCGGCCCATAGCCTAGTGGAGAACTTTATGACTCAGCTAGCAAGCAACAGCTGTGATAACTTTTGGGATCACAGCCATAACTGCAAGTATCTTCTCCGGGAAGGAAAGCTATATAGGATCAAGGAAACGCAGGGAGAGAATGTTGTCCTGGAGGATCCGCAGCTTCTAGACTGGGACACTGCTTAGCGCGGTGCTGGAAAGGAAGGAAGGAGTGGGAATCAGCACAGTGAGATGGCCAGGGAAGGGATATACTGACAGGGAGCTTTAGACTAGAGTTCTCCATCCACCTGGGAGTTGGCTGGACTCCTCACCTGGAGGACATGGCACCAAGCGGGCACCTGTACTGTGCACACCTGAACTGTGAGTAAAGCCTTGGAAACTGCAACTGACTGTCTTCTTAGTTTCTTCCTGCATCACATACTCCACTCTGCTACATCTCCCTGCACCATTATATCTATTACATCTCCCTGCCCTGGGACGACATAGCCTCACCTGTGGGAGGCTTTACCAACTCTGCTCCATCTCACCATCTGTCCCAGAGGATCTGCACCGCAGAGCTGGTCACCTCTGACCAGAAACCACAGGTGGGGTCACGAAGACCTTACTACAAACTCTATCATCCCCTGTAAATATTCCCCTTTCATTGGACATCCAGGGCCACGGGCCGGGTCACTGCTGCTGTGACACATCCCTTTAATACACTGGCCCGGTATCGAGTATCCCACTGCCCTGGCGGGCGGGCGAGCCATATGCAGTGTGAGAACTCCCTATGTGAAGACCACCTGACAGCCCACAACAAAGCACTGCATCATACACTAATAGAACCCACCGCCTCTTTTGGTTTTGTTCCCCCAGCTAGAAGATGGATCCTCAGAAAAGCATTTTTTTCCATTACAAAGGAGTGGTTCTCCTAGACTGGTAAAGCATATGCTCTAAGTGCAAGGGATGTCAAAAATTAGAAGGAGGCACTGCAATACACCTTTTAAGAGACATAATGGAGTGCCACAGGAAATATTTTTTCCCATTAAGGAGTAGGTATCGTAGATGGTAATGCCCATGCACTCAGTGCACGGGCTGAAAAACATTTACCCCTGGGTAATATATATATATATATATATATATAATATAAAAGATTGTTCAATGTAGGCTTCCAAAAACTGTTAATGTGGGAATCCTATACACCTTTAAAAAATTTATAGCAAGGGTAGCAGGATTACCCTGTTGATATGGTGATGGTGGAGGAGGAGGAAGACAACACAAAAAAGATTAAATCCTGAATGGTATATCCCATGATTGGGTGGGGAGGGGTGCATGGGAATACACTAGGAAAAAGCAAAAAAACACTGCATTTGAGTTTATGTTCCGCTGTCATCCGGCGATGTACATAAGTCTGGCACAATCCAGCTTTTGTTCATGTTGATAAGAGTCAGCCTGTCAGCATTTCCAGTTGACAGGCGGTTGCGCCTATGGGTTATAATACTTCTGGCAGCACTAGGAACCCGCTCTGATAAAAAGCAAGCAGCAGAGCAGGCCAGGACCTCCAAGTCATAGAGAGACAGTTCATGCCATGTGTCTACTTTGGATACTGGTACAGTTGGCAAGGTACTCCTTCAGCATCTTCCGAAACTTTTCCCTCCTTGTCAGTGAACACCAAGCATCAGGGCCTGGGCAATGGGAGGGTCTGGGAAAACTGTCCCAGACCTTTGAGAGTGTTCCCCTGCCGCTGCTGCATCTGGTGCTTGTCTCCCTAGTCTCCACTCCTTGGTTGTCCGAGTAACTGTAACCTCTGCCACCAGCTTTGTCAGATTGGAATTTTTTAAATAATTATTCAACTAGGGCCTTCTGGTAATGCAACATTTTATTAGACCTCTCCGCCATGGAAAGGAGAGATGTAAATTCTTCCTTGTGGCATGGGTCTAGAAGGGTGACCAATCGCTAATTAGTGTTGACCAACATGCGTACAACGCGAGGGTCACAGGAAAGGCGGCGAAATATAAACTCAGCCATGTGTGCCAGGCTGCTAACATCAAAGACTTCTCTGTCCTTACCAAAAGTACAACTGTACATGTTGTCCTCCTCGTCCTTCTCTTCCCTCTCCTCCTCGTCTTCAGCCCATCTATGCTGAACAGAAGTGATGAAGGTGGTGTGAGTATTACCGTCTGTAGAGCAGGCAACCAGCTCTTGTTCCTCCTCCTCTTCATTATCACCCAATCCGCATTGAAAGGATGAGATGAGGCTGTGCTGTGAAGCATCGCCCAATATAGTTTTTTGCTTCATCTCAACAGGCTCTGGCTGAAAAGCCTCCTCTTGAGTTGTTAGCATTTCAGTAGGGAGAGAAATGGAATGGTGACCCTGATTACAGCATCATCGCTGCTCAGCATTCTGGTTGAGTCCTCAAAGTTTTGGGGAACCTCACGTCACGACTCAGCTGTCAGGTGACCCAGGACCAGGGGCTCCTTCTCTGCCCCTAACACTAGAGGGTGTCCTACTAAGCAATATTCCACGGTATACTTCTGAAGGTGAAGATGCTGGGGCCCCCACCTTGCCTAATCTCCTGAATCAGCCCTCCATCTGTTTCCTTCTCACACCCAGGGAAGAGGGGAGCTGCGGTGCACCACAGTACAACAACCTGACAAACAAGGCAACACGATCAAGGGTAACAGAAAATACCAGGCATACAAATATTCACTCACATATAACAGAGGAATGCACCGGGGAGTGGAGGTTGGGGAAAAACCAAAGTAAGAGGGAAGGTAATTATCACACTTACAAACACACGCAACAGTCACAGCTAACGCCTCCAAACTCGTTCTCATATAACTACCAAAACATCTCTCCTCCAAGCCATGCAGCATAATCTAGCTCTGACGAAGTGTTTCAGTCAGGACCCAGATTATATAGGGGATTGGAGTGGCTAACTGAGCTCAGCTGGGAGCTAAGACTCCCAGAGCTCCCAATATGGCTAACTAACCCCTGTTCTGCCAAAATAAATTAACAGCATTTTAAAAGAAGGTGAAGTGCTTCTTTGCAGTGCAACAGTTTGAGCAATCAGACGCTGCAGTCTACTGGCTCCTCTCTGTTGCGGTAACCACGTGACACAGCACAGATGTCAGACATGCGTGCCCACTCATCGGCTCTTTTGTGCGGAGTCTGACAGGAATACTGACGGGCATGGTATAGCTAGCATTCAACTACTGCTTTCTGTTGCTCACAAAACCTTGCCAACATATATTACGTTGAGTTCCAACACGTGGGGACATCGCACACCAGTCGGTGAGCTAGAAATTGCAAAATCTTCTGCAGCACTGTCAGGATTAAAGCAACAGTAGCAGACTTGCGGAAATGGGCACACATGTGGCATACTTTCACAAGTATCAGATCTACCTCTCTGGCCCAGACATCACCTCTCTGCTATCCAGAATCCCGGAGTGTCTATCAGCCATATCCTCCTTCTTCTCCTCCCGCTTCCTCAAACTCAATGTGGACAAATCTGAACTCATAATCTTTCCCCCCTCCCACAGATCTTCCTTACCTGACCTATCTATCACAATTAACGACATCACGCTTTCCCCCCGTACCAGAAGTCCGCTGCCTCGGAGTAACCCTTGACTCTGCCCTGTCCTTCAAACCGCACATCCAAGCTCTTTCTACCTCCTGTCGCCTTCAGCTCAAAAATATTTCAAGAATCCGTCCTTTCCTCAACCCTCAATCTACTAAAATGATTGTGCACGCCCTCATCATCTCCCGCCTCGACTACTGCAACACCCTTTTCTCTGGCCTCCCTGCTAACACCCTCGCACCTCTCCAGTCCATCCTTAACTCTGCTGCACGACTAATTCACCTCTCTCCTCGCTACTACTCCGCTTCTCCCCTCTGCAAATCTCTTCACTGGCTCCCATTCCCTCAGCGTATCCAGTTCAAATTACTAATACTGACCTACAAGGCCATCTATAATCTGTCTCCTCCTTATATCTCTGAACTAATCTTCCGATATCTTCCCTCACGTAATCTCCGATCCTCCCAAGACATCCTTCTCTCCTCCACACTTATTCGCTCCTCACCCAACCGCCTCCAAGACTTCTCCCGAATATCCCCCATCCTCTGGAATTCTTTGCCCCAACACGTCCGACTATCAAACACATTCGGATCCTTCAGACGGAACCTGAAAACCCATCTCTTCAGGAAAGCCTACAGCCTGCAATGATCCCCGCTGTCTCCTCACCACTACCGGAGATATCGCCTCAACCAACACTGGAACTGCTGCAACCCACCAACCTGCTGTCTCCTGCCTCACAATCCTGTAGAATGTAAGCCTACAGCCTGCAATGACCCTGCTACCTCCTCACCACTACCGGAGATATTGCCTCAACCAACACCGGAACTGCTGCAACCCCCCGACCTACTGTCTCCTGCCTCACAATCCTGTAGAATGTAAGCCCGAAAGGGCAGGGTCCTCTCCCCTCTGTATCAGTCTGTCATTGTTAGTTTGTTTACTGTACGTGATACCTGTAATTTGTATGTAACCCCTTCTCATGTACAGCACCATGGAATCAATGGTGCTATAGAAATAAATAATAATAATAATAATAATAAGTAGCTCAGGAAGATCTGGGTAGATTTTGAGAAACCGTTGAACCACTAATTTGAGCATGTGGGCCAGCCATAGTACGTTGCCAAGCTTCAGAGCTGCAAACAAGTTATGGCTATTGTCACACACAACCATGCCTGGTTGTAGGTTCAGGGGCAAGAGCCAAAGATCAGTCTGCTCTGTTAAGCCCCCGTCTCACATAGTGAGATCGCTGCTGAGTCACAAGTTTTGTGACGCAACAGCGATCTCCCCAGCGATATCGCTGTGTGTGACACTCAGCGACGACCAGCCCCCCTGCTGGGTATCACCGGTCGTCGTTGAATGTCCTGGACATTTTTTTTATCGTTGGTCTCCCGCTGGCCAGCACGCATCGCTGCGTGTGACAGGCGGGAGACCAGCGATCAGGGAGCTGGAGCTGATAACCAAGGTAAACATCGGGTTTCTAAGCGCCGCCCGGCTTCAGCTTAGCTTGCTGACACTTGGTTAAGGCAGTGCTGCAAAGTTTTCAGCTTGTGACTGATGTTGAAGTTTCTGAGATGGAGGGTGAGGAGGAGTAGGTTCAGGAACTTTCTGTAGAAGGTGGGAGAAACCCTGATTGAACCAGAGCCCGCAATCCTCGGTGTTGATATCACGTGTTCCATCCCAGGTTCCGCCTGGGTCCCGGCTTCCTCATGGTTCACCCAGTGTGCTGTCAGGGAAATGCAGCGTCCCTGGCCACAAGCACTTGTCTATTTGTCAGTGGTTAAGTGGACCTTCCAAGTCACAGCGTTGGTCAGGGCACGGCTGATGTTATGGGACACATGCTTATGTAAGGCAGGGACGTCACAGCGGGAGAAATAGTGGCGAATGGGGACCAAGTACCAAAGTACAGTCACCATGAAGTTGCGGAAAGTTCTGTCTCAACAAGCCTAAAAGACAACATTTATAGGGCAAACAGTCTGGAAACATTGTTGTCAATTGTGTCTCATCATCCAGCTCTTGCGACAGTAATTGCATTTTCACAACATCGCCTTCTTGTGAGTGTGACTTCTCAAATATTTGGGCATCGCTACAAGTGATCTCCTCATGTCCCACTTGAAACGGGCAGGGCGAGAGGCCAGAATCTATAAATGTCTCCAGGCACTCAGCATGGGGGGAGGGAGGAGTATCAGTGTGAGGATTATGTGGTCCAGAATCACAGCTACTGAGTTGAAACCTTTTCACACTGGTCTGGCTTCAAGAGTGGTGTTCCGTGCCCCCCTACAAAGTGTGACAGGAAGCTAGATTGACATGATGTGTGCGTTTGTTGTGCTCCCGTGGCAGTCACAGTTTCACCTTGCCCATGGCCTCTGCCTCTGCACTCACCATCAGCATCACGTCCACTTCCTCGTCCCTTAGCATTATTATTATTATTATTTATTCATAACGCACCATTAATTCCATGGTGCTGTACATGAGAAGGGGTTACATACAAATTACAGATATCACTTACAGTAAACAAACTAACAATGACAGACTGATACAGAGAGGAGAGGACCCTGCCCTTTCGGGCTTAAGGGTATGCCACACTAAACAATATCGCTAACGGGATCGCTAAAAAACGTCACTATTTAGCGATCCCGTTAGCGATATTGTTCAGTGCGGCAGCTTCCAGCGACGAGCTTCCTGCTGTGATCTCGCTCGTCGCTGGAATCGCTCCGGACCCTATTTCATCGCTGGCGCTCTCCGCTGGGTAAGTATCTTATCGCTGTGTGGCACCTTTTCTTAGCGATTTAGCGGTACTTTTGTACGCTAAAGTCGTTAAGAAGATCGCTAACGGCGATAGCGTCGTTAACTATATCGCTAAATGCGGCAGCATTTAGCGATATAGAAACAATCCCGCTAGCGATCTCATTAGTATGCAACGCTAACGAGATCGCTAGCGGGATAGCTTAGTGTGGCAGTACCTTTACATTCTACAGGATGGTGGGGAAGGAGACAGCAGGTTGGTGGGTTGCAGCAGTTTCGGTGTTGGTTGAGGCGATATCTCCGGTAGTGGTGAGGAGGTAGGAGGGTCATTGCAAGCTGCAATCTTTACTGAAGAGATGAGTTTTCAGATTCCGTCTGAAGGATCCAAATGTGGTTGATAGTCGGACGTGTTGGGGCAAAGAATTCCAGAGGATAGGGGATATTCGGGAGAAGTCTTGGAAGCGGTTGGGTGAGGAGTAGTGTTGAGCATTCCGATACCGCAAGTATTGGGTATCGGCCGATATTCGCGGTATCGGAATTCCGATACTGAGTTCCGATACTTTTGCTATATCGTATACCGGAATCGGAAGTTCCCATAATTCTTTGAGAGGCGGTGTGATTTTATTCAGCCAATGAGGAATCCTAAGAAGTGTGGGCATATCCTGTAATGCTGCAGTCATGTTAACTAATGGCATGGCTGTGATTGGCTGCTGAAATGATGTCAGAATGCACTATAAAAGGCACCGCCGCCATTTTGGCTTCACCCTGCTGTGAATTCAGTTAGGGACAGAACGCTGCTCTTCTGACTCTGAGGGACAGTTAGAGATTGCGTTTTTGTGAATTGTTCTGTAGGCAGGCTATTTGACAAACCGCTGTGTAAATCTTCCTTTTGCCTTGCAGTGCTGTTTTCACAGCTCTCTGCAAGGTCTGTGTGTGAGTGCAGGTGACGCTGCAGTCTGGTCTGCATCCACCGCAGTTTGTAGTCATCTGCACGTGTCACTCACTGCCTCATTTTTTCTTTTGTGGAATTGGTGCTGCTCCATTCAATTTAAATTAACAGTCATCTATTAATGTGACGCGCTTCCATCCGTATCCAATACATTGGTTGCAAACACTATAGAAGTACATAAGGAGCCTTTCAGAGCTATGAACAGTTGTGTGCAGTGTTCACGGCAGTCTGTGAGGTCTCTTTTTTTGAGTGCAGATCACGCTCAAGTTAGTTCTTCAACCACTGCTGGTTGTAGTCTGCTAAGCGTGTGTCACTGCCTCATCCTTTTATTTTTTGGCTAATTGGTGCTGCTCCATTCTATTTCCAAAAACTCAAATCTATTAGTGTGACGCGCTTCCATCCGTATCCAATACATTGGTTGCAAACACTAATTGAAGTACAGAGCGGAGCCTTTCAGAGCTAGTGAACAGTTGTGTGCAGTGTTCACGGCTGTCTGGGAGTTCTCTTTTTGTGAGTGCAGATCACGCTCAAGTTAGTTCTTCAACCACTGCTGGTTGGAGTCTGCTAAGCGTGTGTCATTGCCTCATCCTTTTAATTTTTGGCTAATTGGTGCTGCTCCATTCTATTTAAAAAAACTCAAATCTATTAGTGTGACGCGCTTCCATCCGTATCCAATACATTGGTTGCAAACACTATAGAAGTACATAAAGGAGCCTTTCAGAGCTAGTGAACAGTTGTCTGCAGTGTTCACGGCTGTCTGGGAGGTCTCTTTTAGTGAGTGCAGATCACACTCAAGTTAGTTCTTCAACCACTGCTGGTTGGAGTCTGCTGAGCGTGTTTCACTGCCTCATCCTTTACATTTTTGGCTAATTGGTGCTGCTCCATTCTATTTCAAAAAAACTAAATCTATTAGTGTGACGCGCTCCATCCGTATCCAATACATTGGTTGCAAACACTATAGAAGTACATAAAGGAGCCTTTCAGAGCTAGTGAACAGTTGTCTGCAGTGTTCACGACTGTCTGGGAGGTCTCTTTTTGTGAGTGCAGATCACGCTCAAGTTAGTTCTTCAACCACTGCTGGTTGGAGTCTGCTAAGCGTGTGTCACTGCCTCATCCTTTACATTTTTGGCTAATTGGTGCTGCTCCATTCTATTTCAATAAAATCGAATCTATTAGTGTGACGCGCTTCCATCTGTATCCAATACCTTGGTTGCAAACACTATAGAAGTACATAAAGGAGACTTTTGGCTGTGTTTGGGGCCTGCAGGAACAGCTGTCTACAGATTAGTATTACCCATTTTTTTTTTGCCTTAGCTATTGCATTCTAGTTTCGTGCATTGTAATAGCTAAAAAAAATTTGTGAGTGATACTATCCATTGTACATCGTTTTTTGTCTGAATCACAACCTTTGGTTTTCGGTGGAAAAATATGGAAAAGTTAATAAAGTTCAGCAAACACTACACTTGACACTTGATAGGCCACATTAGCTGATATTAAAGTGTAGTCCACACTTTGTAAACTTAGTATTTCTTATACCTGTTAGCAGCTGTTCAGGAATAAGCACATTAAGGCCTTAGTACTTTTCTGCCTATCTTTATCAATCTACCAAGATGAAGAAGGCAGGGAGTAAGGCACGTGGGCGTGGAGTTTCAGCAGGGAGAGGATGTGGGGATTCTCTGGCTGCTGCGGCCCCCAGTGACACAGCATCCACCAGTTTTCCCCGTGAGCGTTCCTTTATGCGCAGTTTTGTAGGAGCTCGGCGTACCTCCCTGCTGCGGGAAGAACAAATTGAGGCCGTTGTCGGTTGGATGGCAGCCAACGCATCGACTTCAATTGCTTCCACCTCCTCTCAGGACCAGAGCACTGTTGAGCAACCATCTGTCTCTTCACCGCCTGCCAAATTGCCCAGGCAGTCAGAGAGCTCTGTACAGGAGCCAGCTCAGTCTCTACTTCTGTTCTCTGAATCTGTTGGCTTGGAAAGAGGGGGCCAGCCAAGCAGCATTCTAGAATGTGAAGAAGAGGGAGTATGCAGTGATGCGCAACTGCTTTGTCTCTCTGAATCTGAAGAGGTGGATGAGCCAGTGCCGATGGTCAGCACAGCGCAGAACGCATCTGATGATGATGAGACTCAGGTGCCAGTTTCTGTTGCGCATGGTGCTGGCCAGACCACCCAACAGCAGCAGGTGTTGGAAGAGGGTAGTGGAGATGATGAGGTCCTTGACCCAACATGGCGTGAGGAACAGGAAGGTGGTGGGAGCAGCTCTGAGGTAGAGATTCCTCCAACGGTCCAAACAGGAGGGAGAGGTAGGCTGAAGACTCAGTTGCCTGTAGCCTCCACTTTGGGACCCGTTCGGAGCAGTTCTCTTCCAAAAGCAAAACATGGGCGCTCCCAGGACTTGCAGTGACACAGTGACACAGTTGCAGATGACATTTGCTATGTCAAATGCAAGCTGTGTAATCAAAAAGTCAAAAGAGGTAAAAGTGCCAGTAACCTCAATACCACTAATATGTGGAAACATGTGCGGACCAAGCACGTGGTGGAGTTACAAAGACACACTGGAGACGTAGGCCAACCTACAGCAGCACCTACATCTTCAGCTTGTGTTGGAGCCTCTTCCTCCAGCTCACACACAGCTGTTTCGGCTTCCTCACAGGATCGCCATGGAAGAACCTCTGTCACTGTTGTACAAAGACCTAGTGTAATTCCACCCACAGCACCAAGTTCCCTGTCATTCTCACACTCCCAGGCCACTGTACAGCCATCGGTAGCACAGGCATGGGAGAAAAGACGGCCCTACTCGGCAAACCATCCCCGAGCACAGGCTCTGAATGCTGGCATTGCAAAACTCCTGTCCCTTGAAATGCTGTCATTCATCATTCAGGCTGGTGGAGACTGACAGTTTCCGTAACTTAATGGCATTGGCAGTCCCACAATACAATGTGCCCAGCCGCTTTTATTTCAGCAGGCAAGCCGTCCCTGACCTGCAAAAGCATGTTGAGGGAAAAATTAAACATGCGCTGCTAAACGCCGTCAGTAGCAAGGTCCACCTGACCACCGATGCGTGGACCAGTACCCATGGCCAGGGACAATACCTTTCCCTCACTGCCCATTGGGTCAATGTTGTGGAGCCGGGTACAGATCTTGCGAGTGGCGCTGTACGTGTTCTGCCAACTCCAAGGATTGCAGGAATCCAGTCTGTACACATTGACTCCTCCTCCTACTCCAGTTCCTCAGAATCATCGCTGCAGGAGCCGTCACGGTCTACCTCCACATGGACCCGTGAACGCTTACCTGTTACGACCGATATGAGCACAGCCGTGGCAAAACGTCAATAGCCCGTCCTGAAATTAATTTCAATGGGGAATCGAAGCCACACAGCGCAGGAGCTCTGGAATGCCATAAAGCAGGAGAGCGACGTGTGGTTTGTGCCAGCGAATCTCCAGCCAGGCTTGGTAGTGTGTGACAATGGCCGAAATCTTGTGGCAGCTCTGGGCCTAGGCAACCTCACTCACATACCATGTCTGGCACATGTGCTCAACTTGGTCGTGCAGAGTTTTTTGAGGGACTATCCGGATCTTGATGCACTGCTGCACAAGGTCCGCCTAGAGTGCGCTCACTTGCGTCGTTCCAGCATGGCCAGATTGTGCATTGCAGCTCTGCAATGCAGATTTCGCCTTCCGGAACATCGCATCATATGTGACCTACCCACCAGGTGGAATTCCACGTTACATATGTTGGAGCGGTTGTGTGAGCAGCAGCCAGCAGTAATGGAGTATCAGCTGCATCAGGAGCAATCAACTCGCAATTTGCGCCGTTCACACTTCACCACCACTGAGTGGGCCTCTATGAAGGACATCTGCCACGTTTTGCGTGCGTTTGATGACTCAACACGGATGGCGAGTGCAGATGATGCACTAGTCAGCATGACTGTCCCCCTTATCTGCCTGCTTCAAAAAACACTGCAAGCACTAAGGGATGAGGTTTTGGAAGAGGTGGAGGATGAGGAGTCACAAATTCCATCACCTTCTGGACAGTCAGCGCAACGTGGTTCCTCACAAAGGCCTAGGCAGGGGACACTTTGTGAGGAGGATGAGGAGGAGTCAATGGAGGAGGAAGACATTGCTCCAGAGGGAGGTACACAATGCTCTAGTCAGTATGTAGAGCGAGGCTGGGGTGATGCAGAGCAGGCAGAGATGACGCCTCTTGCAGGGGACAGCGTTTCTTGGCCAGTTGGGAGTCTGCAGCACATGGTTGATTTCATGCTGCAGTGTCTGAGAAACGACCGCCGCATCGCCCACATTCTCACCACGTCTGATTATTGGGTGTACACCCTCCTAGACCCTTGCTACCGGGACAACTTACAAAGCCTCATCACACCGTTGAACCGAGAGCATAAAATGCGGGAGTACCAAGACACACTGGTGCAATCCATCATGTTCTCCATTCCAGCCGAGAGCACTGCTGCTGCTACTGCTTTACAAAGCAGCTCTGTGCGTCGAGGCAGTGGAGAAAGCTCTGCACCAAGAGGGAGCAGAAGCAGCGCCTCTGTACAGGGCAAGACCAGTATGGCCCAAATTTGGCGAAGTTTTGTGTCACCGCCACAAATGTCTACACCATCCCAGACGGCTCCAGTCAGTAGGAGGCAACGTTTCCGTCAGATGGTGACAGACTACATGTCTTGCCCTCTCAGTGTACTCCCAGACTGCTCTTTCCCATTCAAGTTTTGGGTCTCTAAGCTGGATACATGGCCAGAGCTTAGCCAGTATGCATTGGAGGTGCTGGCTTGCCCTGCTGCCAGTGTATTATCGGAGCGCGTCTTTAGTTCCGCAGGTGGTGTACTAACAGACCATCGCATGCGACTATCCTCCGATAATGTAGACTGGCTTACTTTTCTGAAAATGAACAAGTCATGGATCTCGCCAGAATTTGCCTGTCCGGTTTCCGATTAAATAACTGGTTGGGAACGGTATCCATGTCTCCTGTTGTGTTCATCTTTCTACCACCTGAACTCTACTCCCTGGGCTCGAACACTGCCAGTTGCTGCTCAGAAGTGCCGTGTCCACAGACCAAAACACAAGCTCCTGTGTTAGTGTGGTTCAGTAACGCCAGCTGTTCCCCTGCTGTGTGTCCGGCAAGAAGTCTCCTGCTCCCTCCACATGCACACAACATCAGATGTCTAACTTGTTCCACATAGGGAAGAGCTGACACCCTGATTGTTATGCTCAAAACAGGAAAAACTACAGTTTTCAAACCATAAAATGATTAATTTTATTAATAAATATGGACAAATATAAATTTGTCATCGAAGCGCATATATGCACATGGCGAGTACAAATGCTAACCAAAAACCCAACATAGGGTATAGGTTTGAAATGAATGCATAAAAGTACATTTCATCATAATCCATTAATGCTGCTTAAGGAACGGTATCTCCACCTGTAAGATACTGCAGACAATGGATGTACGACTCATAATCATCATCATCATCATGAGTTCTATTTGTGACAGACATATTAAAATACACAGATTGAGGCCAACTGTAAGTTCACACACCATATATGAAATGGCCAGCATCTAAACCTGATAATAAGGCGCAATAATCATGCATTACATCTAAAAAGTGCATCGTGCATACTGACAATAGCAAGTTATACCTGCAAGTGCAGGTGAAACAACGACAACTGATGTAAAATGTTAATGGTATCTAGGTATCACAGTGCATAGCTACTGATGGACAATGGCGATCTAATACTGTACCTCAATAAAGGCAGCGGCACCCCTCATGCTTGTTTGTCTTGTAGCTTGTTCAAGAGGAAACGTGCTTGTTTGGTTGCTCATAGGTGGATGTTTAGACAGTAAATCATTACTGATGTCGTCTTTGTAGCGGCCCTAGCGCTGAAGAACGCTGCGTAACGTCACTGCAAGTGAGCGTCATATAATGGGCAGATGCTCCCCTACCCGACGCGTCACAGCAGGAAGGTAGTGTGGGCGGAAAAAACGTTGCGCAACCATACATGCACTTCCCCTGTTCAACTGTGTACAAGCAAAAAGCGCATGAGTGCTGGTGCAGCCTTTATTGACGTAGAGTATGACATTGCCATTGCCATCACAGGCTATGCACTGTCTGATACATAGATAGTATATACCTTTGCTATCCGTTGCCTTTGTTTCACCTGCACCCACAGCAATTTGGACTATGCATGATGCTTTTTTTTTATCAGTTATGCTTCATCTTAGATTATTGCGCCATTACATTGATGAGTCCATGCTGGACATTTAATATATGGTGTGTCAAGTAACAATTTTCATCAATGAAAGTATTTTTAACTGTGTGACTGTCACATATAAATTGTAATGATGATGATGACTAGTACTAAATCCATTGTCTGCACTATATTACGGTTGTACATAGCGTTCCTTAGGCAGCATTCATTTATTCCGAAATGTACTTGTATGCATTCATTTCAACCCCTATACGTTTTTTTTTTACGTTTTTGGGTGGTGTGGTGTTACATTTCTTGTTGCCATGTGCTTATATGCCTTTATATTTTAACTGTCTTTATTTCAATATTTTTGATTTCAATGCATCATTTTATGGTCCTAGTAAAGCTTAGTTTATCTTGTTTGGAGTATATACATTTCCAAGTGCCACGTAACAAGGCAACAACTCTATATTGTATTTCAAGACCCTCCTTGACCCTAGGCTTCAACACCGCCAGTTGCGCTAGCGTACACATAAACAGTGCGGTTTGGTCATACGACGGTGCAATAACAGAAAATAAAGTACACACCCTCGCTGACCTGGTGGTTGCTGTCAGGGCTGGTCACAGATAAAACGTGTGTTTGTGGTCAGTACACAGCTGTTCCCCTGCTGTGTGTCCGGCAATAATTCCTGCTACCTCAAAATAAAGGTTACACCAGACTCATACTAGGCCTCAGCCTACACCCTCCTTGACCCTGGGCTTCAACACCGCCAGTTGCTGCTCAGAAGTGCTGGATGCACAGATAAAAACACTCGCTGCTGTGTTTGTGGGGTTCAGTAACGCCAGCTGTTCCCCTGCTGTGTGTCCGGCAATAATTCCTGCTACCTCCACATGCTGAAAACAACATCACATGTCTAACTGGCTCCACATAGGTATGAGGCTACACCCTGATTTCTATGCTCTAAACGAGTGAAACGGCAGCTTAAAACCAGAAAATGATTAATCGTTGTCCCAAATATGTTACTAAATAATTTGTAAATATAAGTGTATATATGCACATGTCGAATACAAATGCAAACCAAAAAGCCTACATATGGTATAGGGGAGTGATGGCGAACCTTGACACTCCACAACTTGGAGAACTACAACTCACAGCATGCCTCAAATGCTGCAAGGTTGGAAGTGCATAATGGGAGTTGTACTTTTACAACAGCTGGAGTGCGAAGGTTAGCCTTCAGTGGTCTCGGGTTGGAAATGAAGGCATACAAGTACATTTAATAATCCATTGTTGCTTAAGGAACGGGATCTACACCGCTGTAATATAGTGCAAACAATGGATGTAGGACTACTCCTCATCATCATTACTTATATTTGTGACATTAAAAAATACACAGATTTAGCCCCAATCTTATTTCACACCCCATATCAGAAAGGTCCAGCATGTAATCCTAATAATAAGGCGCAAAAATCATGCATTACCTCGAAAAAGTGAATCGTGCATACTGACAATAGCAAGTTATACCTGCAAGTGCAGGTGAAACAACGACAAGTGATAGAAAAGGTTAATGATATCTAGGTATCAGAGTGAATAGCGACACCTGTACAATGGCGATATAATACTGTACCTCAAAAAAGGCTGCGGCACACCTCACGCACGTTTTGCTTGTAGCTTCTTCTCTAAGAGGGGACGTGCGTGTATGTTTGATCATAGGTGCATGTTTACTGAGTAAAGCAGTCATGACAACGGCTTTGTGTAGTCGGTACGCTAGCGATTATGAACGATGCGCAACATGAATGAAAGTCAGCGTCATATGACGCACAGACGCTCCACTACCCAATGCGTCACATCAGGAAGCCAGTCTGTGCGTCAAAACAAACGCGCAAGCATACATGCACGTCCCCTCTTGATCAAGCTATAAGAAAAACAAGCTTGAGTTGTGATGCACACTTTATTGAGGTACAGTATTATATCGCCATTCAGCATCAGTGGCTATGCAGTATGATCGATATATACATTATCTATCCGTTGTCATGGTTTCAAGTGCACTGTCAGGCATAAATAGCAATTTTCACAATGCACTATACAACTTTTTCTAGGTTATGCTTGATCAGAAAATTGATTATTGGCCCATATTAACAGGATTACATGATGGAGATTTTATATATTTGCAGAACCGGTTAAGTAACATTTTTCCGCAATTCCTGTTTTTTTTTATGTCACATATAACTTGTAATGCTGATGATGTTTAGAAGTCCTACATTCATTCTCTACACTATATTACAGGTGTACATACTGTTACTTAGGCAGCATTAATGGATTCTGAAATGTACTTGTATGCATTAATTTAAACCCCTATATCCTTAATAATTTAGTTTTTTTTTGCATTGCTTTTCGCCATGTGAATATATGCGTTTATCTTTGTAAATTCTTTATTTCTATATTTTTTAATACAATTCATCATTTTATGGTAGTAAAGCTTATCTTTATCTTGTTTGGAGTACATGGGCGTACCCACTGTGGGGCAGGGGGGGCAATTGCCCCCCCCTAGAAGCAGGGGCACACAATGAAAGAGAGCGGAGAGAGCAGCACAATGCCGGCTCCCTCTGCCTATCTGTGTGTGCGCAGTGCACAGAGCTGCTGTCTCACCTGTTCTTCCTGGCTGGCAGCAGCTGTAGTTTCACTTTCTGCAGTGCAGGCTCTGCTTGTCTCAGCCACACTGGGTCCTAGTGCCCTATGTGTGCAGACACTGGACACTTCCTGCTCCTGCCTCAGCCACTACCTGCAAGCTTCATGGTAAGAAGGGATGGAATTTATTAAATTCATTCTGCTCAGGCATGTCATGGTCACTGTGGGGGAATGTGAGAGGATGGGGGTATTGTGGGGGAGGGGGTACAGGGCACTGGGGTTAATGTAAGAGGATGGGGGTATTGTGGGGCTAGGGCACTGGGGGGGTTAATGTGAGAGGATGGGATATTGTGGGGGAGGGGTACAGGGCACTGGGGTGAATGTAAGAGGATGGGGGTATTGTGGGGGCTAGGGCACGGGGGGGATTAATGTGAGAGGATGGGGTATTGTGGGAGGGGTACAGGGCACTGGGGTGAATGTAAGAGTATGGAGTATTGTGGTGGCTAGGGCACTGGGGGGTTAATGTGAGAGGATGGGGTATTGTGGGGGCTAGGGCACTGGTGGGGTTAATGTGAGAGGATGGGGTATTGTGGGGGAGGGTACAGGGCACTGGGGTGAATGTAAGAGGATGGGGGTATTGTGGGGGCTAGGGCATTGGGGGGGTTAATGTAAGAGGATGGGGTATTGTGGGGGCTAGGGCACTGGGGGGGTTAATGTGAGAGGATGGGGTATTGGGAGAGGGGTACAGGGCACTGGGGTGAATGTAAGAGGATGGGGGTATTGTGGGGCTAGGGCACTGGGGTGGTTAATGTGAGAGGATGGGGTATTGTGGGGGAGGGGTACAGGGCACTGGGGTGAATGTAAGAGTATGGGGTATTGTGGGGGCTAGGGCACTGGGGGGGTTAATGTGAGAGGATGGGGTATTGTGGGGGCTAGGGCACTGGGGGGGTTAATGTGAGAGGATGGGTTATTGTGGGGGCTGAATTGGGGAGGGGCAACAGGGCACTGGTTGGTGAATGTGAGAGGATGGGGATATTGTGGGGGCTGGCGCACAGGGGTTGATGTGAGAGGATGGGGTATTGTGAGGGAGGGTGGACAGGTCACTGGGGTTGAATGTAAGAGGATGGGGGTATTGTGGGGCTAGGGCACTGGGGGTTTACTGTGAGAGGATGGGGGTATTGTGGGGACTGATGTGGGGAGGGCAACAGAGCACTGAGGGGTGCATGTGAGAGGATGGGGGTATTGTGGGGTCAGTGGGACAACACTAAGGGGTGCATGTGAGACGATGTGCTGTTGGGGTGTGGGTGGGAGACAGGGGAGGTAGGGGGCTTTTTTTTACTTGTGAGCTCCTTAATACTTTAATAATAGATTAATATTTCAGTATTATTATAACAAGGGCATAGACAGACGGCCGTATAACTCATGCGAGGTTCGCACTGCAATCCTTGGACTTGCTGGTACCGCTCCTGACATGAGCGCGACTGCCATGTATAATATATGGTATATACAGCGTAGTGTCGCATACACTGCTGTATTATACAATATACAACAGTTCTAATGCTCCATACCTAATATGCAGGATAATGTACAGTGTATATGATGTAACCTGTATAAGATGCGACATTGGCTTGCCCCCCCTAGTTTTGATCCTGGGTACGCCCATGTTGGAGTATATACATTTTGAAGTGCCACGTAACAAGGCAAATACTCTATATAGTATTTACACACCCTCCTTGACCCTGGGCTTTAACAACGCCAGTTGCTGTTCGGAAGTGCCGTATGCACACTCAACACTTGCTTCTGTGTTACTGGGGTTCGGTAATGTCAGCTGTTCCCCTGCTGTGTGTACAGCAAGAAGTCCTGCTGCCTCCAATTTAAAGTTAAAAAGTTGGTCATACTAGGCCTCATCCTACACCCTGACTGACCCTGGGCTTCAACACCACCAGTTGCTGCTCGGAAGTGCTGTCTGCACAGTCAACACTTGCTCCTGTGTTACTGTGGTTCAGTAATGTCAGCTGTTTCCCTGCTGTGTGTACGGCAAGAAG